>JAMKCH010004693.1:0-35213 GCA_023653785.1 Ophioderma brevispina | reverse complement strand
TATACTGTGGAACTCACGATTTCGGGAAGAAAATCGGTAGTATGAGGAATCGCACCGGACTATAACATCTAACATGAACTTGTAAAATACGATTGTGGTGGACAGCAGTTACTCATCCCAGGCCTATTTTAAATAAAATCACAATCTAATGTTTCCTGTTTTCCTCTATTGTACTCTCGTCCAAAATTGCAACAAGTTGTTATTAAGAGGGTTGGCGATTTACATCCAATACATTCAAATCGAAATAGTTTGTTTCAAAATGTTTTCGCAATACAAAAAGCGCAAAGTAGATGATTAAACAAAGTAGGGCGATTTTCGGAACATGAAAGATCAGCATAAACTAAAGCAGATTTTAAAGACTGCACCCCAATCGAACAATAAGTTATATGTACATATCAAAACCCACTATATCATGTTGACGAATTGTTTTTGGGGGACTTGCGGTTTTTTGTGTTTTGTTGTAGTAGGTAAGAAAAATCTATCACAATCTATCAAAAATCTTTTTGCTCCAAACAAAGCATATTGATAAAAGATGTTGGGTATAAACCCCCCTATCGTCGATTACACTTTGATTCGAGCAGAAAATATAATATTACCAAGGAAAATTCACTCAAAATGTATAATTTAACTTTTGGTGGGTAGAAAACATTCTATTATAACAGAAGCATCTTGTGTATGGTTTAAACCATATTTCAGTTCAGGAAGTGTTATCAACAAACGTATCAATTTGAAACAGAAACGATAGTGAAATGAATAATTACGTGAATATGGCTGTCTAGGATAGGCGGAATTACGGTCAATAATTGGTATTGCGAAACTATGGGTAGTATAGGTAGTAATATAATCTACCGGAAACGTCGCCGTTAAAACGATTATATGTCCGTGATTTGTTTTCACTTGCAAGGGCAGAGTCTTAGCATAGACCTGCCGTTGCTTATGGTAGGGAGTGGACAGCGAAGTCGTATTAGTATTAATATTAATATTAAATTATAGTTCACTTTATGCCTTTAAAAATGTTGGTGTTTAGTTTCATTCCCCCTTACGAACTTCCTTGTATTGGGATTCATTCCGTTTAGGATAACAAATGATATGAATAGTATTTATGCAACATTATGCAAATATGCAAATTCGAGGATTTGCTATATAGACAGGGCCCGTAGTAGTGTAACTCTTTTTAAAACCTAAAATGAATTACGGTAAATTGCCACCAAACATGATTATATTAGGATTATTAGTATTATTACTTTCTCTTCCCGGACGGTGAGAATTTTCCCAGCAATGCACTAAAGTCGACGTTAGGGGGAACAAATTATTCATCTCAACGCAGATCATAACGGAATTCGAAATTGGTCTCATATTTCTACTCATTTTAAATTTAAGTTAGCGAATAAATGCGAAAAAAACTAACGAATAAATAAATATCTTCAAATACATGAAAGTGAACAAAACCTATAATCACAAATCACCAAAGGAAACCCTTCCATTGTGATATCAACGTAACATCACCGTGATTTATACTACTTAGAGCCAAATATGTTTCGGTGCAGCTTCTTCGGGAGTTGAGGACAGCAGCTAAATGTGTTTGTAAAAGTGTAGAGCAATTGACGGGTTGATTGGTTGGGGGGTGAGATATCTGTATCCACAGGCGGACGAAAGGTAGGGCACTCATTGAGAATGTGATCCGCAGTCGTGAGGAGAACCACATTGGCAGGCTGGCGTGGCCGCAGCCCCCGTGGTGCATTGCTATTGAAGGGCGACCGAACTCCTGTGCGACCGGTTTAAGGTGATCAGTCCTTGCGTGGGAGATTGCTGCAGGTGGAGTTCTGTCTTAGTGTATTGTGAGAGTTGAATGTCTGAAATGGTCTAGCCATGCAGAGTATTCCATGTCTGTAAGATGTTGAATGGGGACTGGAGCGTTTAGCAGCGTGCGCCAGAAAGGTCGGCGAGGAGCGCAGTCTCTGTATACCGAGTTGGTTGTGTTGTGATATTTGACAGTGTTATGCAGCAGCCGGGTGCTTGTTGTCCAGGCAGGCCTTACCCCTAATTGAACGAGTGGTGCTCCCTCCGAAAAGTGCTGCAGGTTGCAATGCCTGAGCAATGCAGTAGAATCTAAGATGGAGTGGGGCGGAGGCAGCCCCAGTTATGGTTCTCGTTGAGGTCTAGTTGAGTACCGTGTCCAGATCTTTGTGTGGAGCTGTTGCCACCATACTGGGGAGGCCCTATCAGCAGTGCTTGTAGACCGGAGCAAGGCAGTGGTGCGTAGGGTTCGTTGGGCTGGCACCCCATGAAGATCCAGAAAGTCTGCACAGGAGGTTATTCATGGGAGCCCAAAGGGACTCGAGGTTGCTGACCGGTAAGTAAGCTGCCGGGCAAGCTTCACTCACAAGTAGTTGGTGTAGGATTGTATGGCGGAGGCGCTCCATGAGGTTGATTTGAAAGCTGGCGATGAGCCCTTTGGTGTTGAGGTGGAAGGCACGAGTAGCGGTGGTTTGGCTTCGCTCAGCTTCAGTCTCTACTTCTGTCCAGTTGCGTCCGAGTGGAGGAGGCAAGATCGTCGGCGTAGCATATGGTCTAGAGGTTGTTTGAGGTATATCGATGATATACCAAGTTGAAAAGCATAGGAGCCATACAGATCCTTGTGGCACACCGTTCTAGACGACGCAGACGAATACTTGCCATAACGGTTCTGAGAATACAGCTCGGTTTGCAAGCTTATTACATATGAATTGTACATACAAGGTGACGATCCGGGATGGTCCTGAGAAACTTGGGTGTCAGGCCCTGGTGCCACACGGTTCATATTGACTGCAGTAAGTCCACCAAGATGGACGCCTGCACGTACAGGCGCTTTTCAAAGCTTTCCTCAATATCATTGTGAGTTTTACAATCTGGTGGGACAGTGCTACGGCCACGGCGCAATCCTGCTTGTTCGTCATCAGGCAGATGGGGTTCGACGACGGGCTCCAGCAGGGCCAGGATCATCATCTCAAGGAGTTTGAAGGAGACACACAGTAGTGATATTGGGCGGTCGTTCTTAGGGTTGTTCGACAGGCTGTGTTTGGGTTGGGAGGTGCGATGATAGTAGCTTCTCCTTCAGATCTTGGGTAAGGACTGGTTGGTAAGGCAATATGTGTCTAGAACTCCTGGAGCCAATCTAGCCATCGTGGGCCGCATTGCATCAGGAACTCTGCTGGTATGTTTCAGGGTCCTGGGCTATTCCACTCTTTAGTTGGCTAATAGCAGAGTAAGCTCATCTAGTGAGAAGGGTGTTGAAAGTGACCAGTCCACGCCGGGGGCTCGACGGGGTTTGGTGATCTCTTTTTTGACGAGCGAGTGTGATCCTTCATCCTTATCAATGTTCTTGAACCGACCATTGCGAGGAGTGCCTCCAGCAAGTGAGTTTGGCAGTCACTGGCCATTTAGATGGCTTGGAAATTCCGCCGGTGAGGCGGTTTATAGTCTTCCAGGCCTTCCTGCTGGTATTGGGGTGAAGTCGATTCTGATGGACCATCTCCCAGCGCTCACAGCGTTTTCTGTCCAAGCAGTTTAATAGATCTGAAGCCTTGGATGCAGCTTCTTCCCGGGTTCAGAATTCAGAAGTCATTGTAAAGAGTATCAAATCCTCTCCCAGGATGGGGATATAACTCGACGGCAGCCCACGTGGATGATCTTCTTTGCTTATATAATAAAGATTTTACACAGTGCTGTGTATGAATTGTCAAGATTGAGGAGGGTGGTGTCGGAAGGTTGGGTACTTCTGAATCCCAAAGGTTCTTGAACTGGTCCCATTGCCGCTTGCCAGAGTTACCTTTTAACTGGCTTTGTTGGTACAGACTTAGCAGGGCTCTCCTGAGCGATCAGTGTGGTCTGTGTTGGGACTTCGGAAAGCGGTCGAGAACAGTACGGTTGAATGGGTGGGTCCAGTTTGCAAAAGTGAGGTCAGGGTTTGTAGACGTATTCCACCTCCGGAGTTCAAGGTCTGTTGATTGGGGTTGTGCAATAGTTGTACACCGGATTTTGCGGCCCAGTCCTATAGGGTAGCTCCATCAGGGTTGGTTCTGTAACCCCAGGTAATGCTAGACTGTTAAGTCGCCGGCATAAATGCAAGGTGAACCATAAGTTGGTAGAGAGTCGGCTTGAAGCCGATGGTTAGGTGGCCTGGTAGACATTGGTGACATGAAAACACCTGCAATTTTGGTTAGTTGCCATTCCAGGGAGGCAGTCTGCAGGTGAAGGTCTGCAATGTGTTTCCATTGGGCTGAGTTTACTGGCCAAAGGTGGCAATCCCGTGGGTAGCGCTTATTGGGTGTGCAGATAGGTTGTAGCCGCAGATGGTCAGAATGGAACTGTCGGTAGCGTGTGTCTCTTGAAGGAGAATCGCAGTGGCTTTATGCGTATGTGTGAGGCGTTCAATGGTGTTTATCTTTGCCCTAGCGAGACCTTCCACATTTAGTTAGAGCACTGAGATGGCCATCTGACTTGCATTGGTGATGCCTGCCCTAATAAGGGCACGTTGTGCCAGACATGACATAGATTTAGTGTCCTCTGACGGGGCAATGATAAAAAAACAGTGAATAAAAAAGACAACAGACAACAAAAGAAAAATATCTCGTGAGAAGTCTGAAAAATATCAGTTACCGGGGTTCACCACGAGGAGGCTGATAATCTTGAACCCCTTTCGGTGGCAGCAAAAACGTATTGTAGACCACGACAGTCCGTGGACGGGTCCACGGCTGTCTGGTATGCCTTTTAATCATGAACCTAGTGTATATGTGAAACTAAAGATCAAATATTTACAAAACATTCATATCAAGGGTCAGAAAATTTTGTAAAAATGTTTCTAAAAAGTATGTTTTAAAAATTAACTAAAATTTTATAAATTTTAAAAAACAACGTTTTTAATGTTCAGGGTTTGCTGTAATGGACAGTTAATGGCATTTCATGTATCCTTAATTTGGACTCCTTTTCCATTAGCCTGTTCTATTTACATTTAACAGGCGCTACAATTCATTTCACTTTTGACACAATCCTACATTCCATGAAAAATGATTTTATTTTAAATAATATCTCTGGAACGGTTTAAAAGTTAGTCCCGATAAGTGTTTATAAACAATGTCGCAATAGATAAACATGATGAATTGAAAGTTTGATAGATCATGTCATCGCCGCTGATTAATGGAGCACAATAGGTGCATGTACTAATATAGCATCATGTTATTTGTAAAAGGGTGATTAAATTTATGTGCAAGGTAAACATAAGATTCCACAATGACGCATTACGTACCGAAATTACCATCCCTTGTATATCATCAATCAGGGTAAAGTAACTAAGCATAGGACACTCGCAAACATTAATGGCTATAATCAAATTTGGCAAGGTAGCGTGATATACAATTTCAATTCCAAATAACATTTTTATTTTGTTTCGCTCTTTTTGGAGAGATATAATATTCAATTCCTACTTACACTAAGTAGAAGCACTTTTCAGTTATTTTAGACTTTTTGGCGGTTAAATATTAAGGGGCGTAATGTATTCGGCTCCTTATATTTGAGAGCAATTAACATAAAAGAAAACAGCCTAGTGCACTTAAATTTAATTGTGTTGTTGATCTTATTTGTACGACTTTGCACTTAAAACGCATTCTTATTAAATCAGTTAGAAATTAGAATTTTGTAAAGTATGTTATAAATATTACAAATATTAAACATTAAATAAATAAACCATTGCGTAACATCCCAAAAGTTAAATATATCTGGAAGATTGCCAAATTTGTAATTAAACACTTCACCAATTTTTGCTCCTACAATGTTATATTTAATTGTAATGATACTATATTGTTTCTAGAAGGATGATTCCGTTGTCGCTTATGGAGCCCGGGCTATAGCTCCAGGGAGACTATATCTTCTTTTACAACGGCTTAAAAATCAAATGCCAATTTTGGTTTAAAATGGCATCACAATCATGATAGTAGTGACAAAACTCCCATCTATTTTCACATTACAAAGGTCGACCTGATAATGTCCTATAAAAAGATACAACATTAAAAAATCTCAATTAAATTTGGGCGAATAATTTCATTCTTTGGTTAAAAAATACATTTACTTTTGACCTTTTAATAATTATGTTCATTACCGTATTTACAATAAACAGATTATATAATCGTGTGCATGCTTCATTGACGAGACTTAATTGAAAGACGGTATATTCTGAAACAAATATACAGTGTGTCTCAAAATAAATTTTTGCTGCGATTCGCATGACTTGCACAATCAGCCGTTATTTATTTGTTATCGGCATAAAACCAAACCAATTATCTTCTCGTCCTACAAATGTGAGGAAATTCCATGAACACATTATGTTAATATGGCCAGTTACGCAAGTCATTCCAATTGATAAACGTTTCATATAGAAGTCCCAAGTATGCAAATGAGGTATTACGATTAATTCCGCCGTGCACTGCATGATGTTGTGCAGTAGCGCTTGGCGGAATAAATGACAATACCTCATTTGCATACTTGGGACTTCTATATGAAACATCTACCCCATTTGAACTTCTGCCAATGGCATTTCTCATTATTTGTACCGGTGTAGAAGTAATTATAGTCCGGCGTACTCACAGTCCGGCTACAATGGTAAGGAATAGGGCACTCAATTCAGTTGAAGCTTCACGCAACATTAGTTTCACGCTTTAATCCGTTATCGTCTATGGAGCCCGGACTATGGCTCCCGCCGGACTACAGTTGCTTTCACACCGGTGGTAAGCTGGTGCAGAAAATAAAGAGCATGAAAAAACAAGTACTTCTATTAACCTTCTATCAACAAATGAATTACAAAAACGGTTGATTAACGTCCAGTCAGGTCAATTCAATTCAGGACACCAATATCATAATTCAGTGTAAACATGTTTATTTCATTTATTTTAGCTGGCATACACTATGAGCCCAAATCTTTGAATAATACGTTGACAATCGCAAACGACGCTAAATTTCCAGTGTTTAAACCTACAAAGCCACAAGCTATGTGGGCTGGCATTGACAATTATAAATTAAAATCAGTTTACTCTCCAAGAAACTCAAAATACAACTTCATGCATCATAAGCAATACTATTTCTGCTTGTAAATTTGCCGTATGAGAAGAAGAAGAATCATTTGGGTTGCTTTACATATTTGGTCATATTTTTTAATAACATCAATAGATTTACTCCAATATGGAGGAAAATAAAATAAACGCCAGTTATGATGCAGATAAGCTGTTGTGAAATGTGCTTGTTCCGATTATATACAGGGTGAGTAAAAAAATGACCCTGATTGTATCCGCCATTTTGAATTTTTAAGTAATATATATCTAACATATTTGGTATCATCTGAAAGCTGGGTTCATTATCTTTAATTTACTGCAAAGATCATTCACATCAGTTAGGTATAGACCGAGCTACAGTCGTTTGAATCAAGTAGTATGTTTTCTGCTCTGTCCACGGATTCACATTGAAATGAACGGCGTTCAGCGAAGGAAATCGTGTCCAGAAGAAAATCAGGCTATTTATTTACTGCAGATTCTTGGTTCGAAAGACTGTAGCTCGGTCTATACTTAACCGATTGGAATGATCTTTACAGCAAATTAAAGATAATGAAATAAGCTTTCCGCAGATACCACATATGTTAGATATATATTATTTAAAAATTCAAAATGGCGGACACAATCAGGGTCAAGTTTTTTTTTTGACTCACCCTGTACAAAGTATCGTGGGAAACAAACTGGCGGTTTTGATCGCTATTGCAACTCCCTATTCACAACTATGCTATAATTGAGGGTTAACCATGACTTTGTAACGTAAGCTGGGGGACGAAGCTGTGGATCACGAAATGCCCTTTAATTGTGTTTTAGATATGGAATTGATGAATGTAAAAACAACTGATAAATGAACTAATAGATTGCCTTTGGTTGAATGTTTAAAACTAATGTATATAGTGCCTGTTAGTGAGATCCACTTTTAATGTACCTCACTCACATACGAAAATAGGATCGCTGGGGCGGGAAAGTCGACAATTAAAACGTTGAAGATACATTTCGTGATTCCAACACTTTCTCTTTTTGTTCATGGTTCACTAGATATCCTTGAGAAAAGCTTATTTCCCATATTTCAGTTCATGCCTATTTTACGTTTTATATCACACAGCACAGTGATCCATAGGCACTGAGCCAGTGTGTCCCCCGGGTCTGTCCCTTTATGACAGAAAGAACAAATAAAAAACTTTCGTGATTTCTTGCAGAGAAAATCGAATATGGACTCAGAGTATAGGCACAGATATAATGCTAAGGTTAACGATTTCAATGATACCAAAATCTTAACTTTTGAGGTAAATCGGAGGAGGAACAAGACGAGATCACGAAATGCCCTTTAAAATACAAATATGTAGCATTTATGGAAACAAGCGCAAAGGGATCATGTTTACAGGGTGGCATTTCCATTGCACTATTTTGGAGAATAGAACTAGCGACGAATGCACATTACAACACTTTCGACCTTTAGACTTCAGGTTTATGCGGGTGCAGATGAATAGGAGACATAATGCCTAACTTTCCATATCTTGGTTCTTGCGTGGAAAGTTAGGCATTATGTCGCTTATGCATCTGTACCCGCATAAACCTGGAATCTTAAAGGTCGTAACTATGACCATGGTTCAACAAATATGTTGAAATAGCGGACTGATTGTGATCTTGTAACTGCATTGCAGGATTGTTGATATCCTTCCTCAAAAGAATAAACTAATCAATTTATAGTTAATTGCAAATACGATCATTTTTATGAGTAATTATTCGGCTCTCATGTACAAATTATTTATTAGAACAATATAATAATAATGGTCAAAAGCAAAATGGTTGAAATAAAATACTCACCGAGTATATGCTTCTGTTTTAAAATTAGTTTTGCAGCTTTTAAAGAAGCAGATACTCTCCTCCTCTGCCTTCAACTTATGCTCCTCCTATATAGGTGGATGAATTTCTGCAAGTATCTCGAAAACATGCCAACCCCTGTAAAATTAAAATATCTCGCCTAAGTGTTCAATTTCAATGTTGTCATTCATCAAATTGTGCAACACAGTGTACGTGTACCCATCACCATCAGATAAAACAATCTGACACTGATGTGTGAAAACCTGTATTGTTATTAATTAAAGATGAAGCAGTGTAATAACAAATAAGTACCTAGTCATGGTGATTGTCTCACCTAAATTTATTTGACATTTTAAAAACGGCAAATTTTAATTCCATGTGCAGGCCTGGAAAGTGAACCACTTCAATAAAAATAGCATACAGATAGCATATCTCCTCAGCACAGCTACTAATTTGAAAAATTCAAAATTCTTGTGGAAAACAAGGTAAAACATTTCATTATAAAATACTCAAGTTTTTGCTCAATGTATTCTATTTGTCATACAAAATGATGAACCTGGTGCCACGGCATTCTGACTCGTCCTTTACTAATACCAAAGTCTGTGAGTATTCGGCATCAACATGTCAAACATTATTAGATCGTTATTTATTGATATAGCCATTGCATGTTGATAAACTGAAAGCCTTTAACGTGAGAGTCAAATAGAGTCATACAACGTTCAAATGGTAACAAAAGGTAACAATGAAACTACAGCCTGTCTCAAAAAAAATTGTACAATCAGAAAAAAAAAATTGGTTAAATATGAAATTTCAAAATAAGTCATTCTTACTTGGCATAATATTAAAGAACAAAGACCAGGCTTTCCAATGGTGTTTGTTTCATCTTTTTGTCAATCCAGAGATATAATCAATTTAGTGCGATATACCAAAATCGATTTTGTGCAACTTTTATGCATGGACATGGGTTGTTTCGCCCAGTTATGCCATGCTGTCTTGAAGCACACAAAAGATTGGAACTTGACAAAAGAAACAAAAAACATATTAAAGTAAACAAAGGAAGTCTAGTTTTATCGACACAAGTTTTAATAGTCAACATAATCAGTTCAATGATAAATATCTTCTTTTCATAAATATTAAACAATACAAATATTTATTTCACATCAACGAAATGGAGCTCTGAATTTATTACAAAATTGGTATTTGTTAAAATCATGCCAGAAGGAATGTAATTGCAACCAAAATAAACACTACAAATCCAAAGAAATGGTTTAAAAATATTGCACTATCTTTGTGCATTTACTAATTGTTGAAGTCAATAAAATTTTGAATTTGGAAGCAAGGTATCAAAGTGTTGGTAGGAATTTGCGTTCCATGATAAAAACTCTCTCCACCAGGTTGCTGCACGCTCATGGTTCTCTTTAACAAACAAACGGTTATGTCGAATGTTATTCACTTTATCTTAAAGCCAGAACGTAATGATCATAAACTGCACGATAATTACGTAACTTGTTTTCGTATCTTTTAGAATTCTTTTATGAAGTTAATCCCTTTTTAAAGAACTTCATATCTGTTCAAATGTGAATAGCTTATGTTTAAGCTAATTCTTTCACCGTTTTCACTCAACCAGAAAGTGGCACAAACTCGATTGAAACAAGCAAATGAGATGAAACAAAAAATCCTGAAAAGCCTGGTCTTTTCTCTTTAATATGATGTGCACATTAACTTCCTTATGTTGAGATATAATATTGAAAAAAATCGTCCTTTGATTGTACCATTTTTTTGAGACAGGCTGTATAGGGTCCTTTCACGGTAGGCAAATCATGTTGAACTGACTTTATTTGTCTTTACAGAGCGAGTCAGAAAACACTGGACCTTGATTGTGCCTATGTAGCTCGGTCTATCATGGAATGATCTTTGCAGCAATTTAAAGCTAATGAAATGAGCTTTCCAATGATAACACATTATGTTGAGATAATTATGAGGAGATTTCCAGGAAGAAGCGCCCCAATTTTTCTCGAACCCCGGTTTTTTACGTATTTGGAATGCTTACCAATGTATTAGATCACACCTGAAGTGAATAAGCCGAATACGCCGTCTTATGTAATAAGATGATGATTTAGTACTTTCTGTCGTGCACGGCAGAAAGTCAAAGCATGGTTTTCTATGGGGAACGACTACGATAGCAGGCAAGTCAAAACAAGGTTTACGGTTTTCTTTTGCACCTGTTTGTCCAATAAACCTTCAAAATGTTCTCGGTAGGTGGTCTACAACGATCCAGTGAAATTTGAGAGAAATCGTATCCTAAAAAAAATCTCCTCCTGTCACTTTAAAGATACAAATGGCAGATACACTCAGGGTCCATTTTTTCTGACTCACCCTGTACGATCCAAGCATGCGGAGAATACAATACGTGTATGCACCTGGTTTACTTAAATATTTCAGATATCTCTGCAGTTTTGGATTCTATTGTATTCTCTGTATGCCTGGGTTTGTTCTGGAGGTAGGTCTTGCCAAGTTAACCTATTACCTCCCGTGCAAGCGCCATATACCACCAAATCTAAACACAGTCATAATTAAAGTTACCGAAAATACCTTGTCGTAAAATACTGTATCTTCATCAAATTGAAAAGACCTGCCATTTATTCACTTCTTTGTTTTCATTACAATTCAGTTATACTGGTCAAAATTATTAGAAGCCCCTCCACCGACAAGTACATTTTCTGAAAAGCTAGGCTCTTTAATCTGTTACAAAAATGTAAAATGTCACTGCAATGTTACACAAGTGCAAAAAAAATCACACAACAGTGTTAATCGTCTCCCTGAAATGACGCATTTATTTAAATTGGATGACGATTAACACTTAGTGACCAAGCTAAAAAAAACTTCCGTTAGTGCCCAAGGGGGTGGGGTTCCTAGGGACACCCAACCCAGAATAACCAATTTCCCCGTGGGAGTTTGATCATGACACTACACAAATAAATGGGGGTCACACGTAAGAACCACATACCCGCAATAAAATGAAAATCCGACCCTTGACCTATGACCTAGGCCAATTGACATTGTCACTCTTTCGAACAAAGAGATGGTTCGCACATTTCCATCTCGCAACTCAAATATAAGGTTTTTAACCAAATAATTCCTTAATATCTACTCTAGAATAACCAATTATAATCTTGTCATAAGCCAATTTGAGACCATCTTGTTTTTTCTCAGAACTTCAAAATTGCTTTATTTTTCCCATAGACTTACACAGTTAAGAGCCGGCATGACAAAATTAAAAATTGATGCTATCAGCACTCACATGTTTTTTGATTTAGTATTATAATTATTAATTAATTACCTCCTAAGGATAATTCTAAGCAAATAATCAATATTTTTACTTTATTTTTAATTAGTCAAATATCTTTCTTTTTTATCTTTATTTTCACTTCCGGTAGTGCCCGTGGGGGGGGGGGTCCTAGGGAAGCCAACCTCAATTAATTCTAATGAGCCGTGGGCTGTTTAATTTTTTTTGTATCATGATAATCGTATTCCTAACTCAACATTAGCACAAAACTCCTTGAAAAATTTGATTGCGTAACGAGAAATCGCAAAAAAAATCAAATGTTGGGTACATGGACCCCCCCCCCCCCGTCCTAAAGTGTTTAAAAGTGAGATCGACACTTTCGTGAATGGGGTAAGTGAACCTTCTACTCTACACTGTGTATATGGAACTTGCACAGTTGTGCTGACATTTTAACTTAATCACGTCATTCTTAACGTGTATTCTAAAGGCATGTGGTACGAAGCATTTTGAATAGCAATGGAAAGAAAGCTGACGATAGCTATCCATTGGAACTAAAATCAATGTATGTGATATTCTTGTGTTGTACTAGACATGTCGCTACTTCTCTCCGGGATTTTCTCTACTGTAAAATCCCAATACACGAAGTGTCATTTTTAATTCGTCACCATAAAATATGTAACTGAATCATTTCAAGGGCGAAGGTTAACCTTTTGTGTGATTTTTTTTGCACACTAAATGTGTAACATTGCAATGTACATTTTACAACATTTTGTACCAGGTTTAAATAGCCTAACTTTTTCCAGAAAATGTACCTTTGTCAGGGGGGACGTATTAATTTTTGACCCGTATACTAATACACTAGTTCCACAAGATCTAATAGTCTGTATCGACGAAGAACGTTATCTAATGGATGCTCTCTTACATCATACCAGGATGTTTTGTTCCCGCTCGTACTTTTTTTTCCTTACACATCCTTGAGTAATGAATTATTGAGAATGATAGATCACTTCTAGAACGTCCAAGTAGCGTTGACAGAAAAGACGGCGTTAGCAGATAGTATTTGCAGAGATTAATTACCTTGTCATTAAGTTTAGAAATCATCAGCGCGGCAATGTACGCTGAAATAACTTGACCCGCGAATGTGATGTTATTGTCATTACTTAGGTATTCATTAGACTATGAAGATGAGGTGATGTCCACAATCGACAGGCTCACGCTGAGCCGGTTTGTTTTCTGCATGTATACTATAAATGAAAGGAAATTGGACAGTCGCGTGTATTATACTAATTAAAGAAGAAAAGAACATGGGTAGTTTGTCGCAAGTTTAGGAAGTCAGAGAAATGTTTAGAATTTGAGCATGATTTGAGAGCTCGCTATGGAATACAATGTCCTTGTCTTCCCACCGAAAAAACTCCAAGCTTTAGAAGATAGCACCTCTCCTATGTATTTTTATTGCGATCTGAGTGTGGGCTTTAGTGTGAAGAGTCATCCAAATGTTGATAAGTACATAAAATGCACATTTCCCAAAATAAATTATTCTTCACTTTTTTGTCTCAAAGTGGTACTGTTTTCTTGTAAATACAGCAAGAAATTATTAGAGAACCTTGGGTGCTTTATTATGATTAAATTACTACTGCTACTTTTATTAATCCACAACGTAAGAAAAAAGATGGAATGAAACCACGTTTACTTCTGCTTAAAATGGGGCAATAATTATTACTTTATGTTCCTTGGGTGCTTTATTATGATTATTACTACTGGCTACTTTTATTAATCCACAACGTAAGAAAAAAGATTGAATGACCAAGTTTGAACTTCGGCTTAAAATGGGGCATAATTATTTACTTCATGAACATAACAAAGTATCATAAACAGTAGCTGAACAATATGATTTAAACAAAGGAAACCTCGCTTTACACCACACTTTTGCCAACCTTCAAACATTGCAAAATTGCATTACATGTTATAAAAGTATAAACCTTTACCCCCAATTGGGAACAAAGTTAAGAATGTAGAGCGCAGTATCGAGAGAATAAAGTTGGAAATTTTCAATTGTGTTTTTGTAATTGTTAATCAACAATGAGGTCATTCTTTGTCCAGACGCCCCATCCAGGCATCGCCCCGGAGACGGCTTTGTCGAAGGCGGAGCCTTGCGCAGAGCGGAGCGAGTATCTTTGTACCAAGACGCCCCACCCAGGATCGCCGGAGCGCGGTCGAAGGTGGAGCCTTCAGCAATAGCGCGCGAGGCTCGTTGCGCAAATAGGAAGTTCTGGGCAAGTACATGGTGTCAATCAAAGTATTACTTGGTCATCATATGGGGGATTTTACCTACTAATGAATGCTCGTGCCAATATTATCTTTGCAAATGAACCTTTCTTTAACCACAAGCCGACAGTAAACATAACCACACATAAAACCCCTGCCCAGCGGTAGTATCACACATTGTTTGAATGACCGCAATTATTCATACGGCGCCTTACTCTGTATTGCCCAATCAGTTCCCAGGAAGTTTACGGAAGATTTATCCCCGAAAAATAAAGAAAAAACAAACACACAAAATATAGTGGATGAGCCAGACCATCCAAGTTAACCTTATTGGTACCACCTGGTGGCAAAGCGGCATTTTATACCAGGTGCTTGTCCTCCTATTACCTTACAACGAAATGCCATGATGGCCCATTTTTAGGGTAGCTTAGCGAGCTAGGGGGCGCGCAAAAGATATCAGGGTCCAAATTGAAAACGGGTCCATGTTGTTTCATTGCATACCAAAATGTGCGTATGATCGCAAGGAATTAAAACACTGTATAGTCTGTGGCATCTTTGACTTACTTTATGGAGTTATAAGCTTGAAAACCGTCATTGAGGTCAAAGGTTACAATTTCGCGCTTCTACAGTGGTCACATACTAAAAACGCTCAATTTCAGTGGAATGGGCTCATATTATAATGTAATTAATCACAAAGTTAAATAAGGTATAGATTGGCCAATGTACATGTATCGGTTTACCAGTTACAACCCAAAAAACTTAACGACCCACCCCATGGAATAGGGGTAGTACTAATAAGGTGCGCAACTTGTTAATTTCACATTTTGCAGATTGGTTGAATAAAGTTACGGAAAACTATAAATTAGCCCTACAAATTTACATGGAGGTCTTTAGCCTCTTAATTAATGTCCATCCTATCTTTTTTTGTTATGGTTTATTTCATGTGTAAAAATATATCTGTTTTCTTCCAATGTCCTAAGACCTTCAGCAAATTGTTGAAGAAATTTCAATATTTTCTGAAAATGTCTTAGTGCCCAAGGGCGCTTTAAGATTAAGAAATGACCTTCTGTCCTTAACTGCCCGCCTTTATCTGTTTCCAACTCCGAAAGACAAATGCCACATATTCGATGTCAGAAAATGGATAATATCCTTGTCTTTTGGTCTAACAGTAAAGGTGATTAAAAGACTTAGTGAGCGGTGACTTTAATTTCACCAAGTAAACAACTTTTTGAGTCTTTTTTTGCCTTTTCAGGTTGAAATAATTTATCGATCGGTTTCATAGATTGAAATGTACTCTACAACAACCGACGCAACATTAACATCAATTTAAAAAATCATCATACTCCCAATACTTCCCCCGTTATCTTAAAATAGCCGCAATGAATTAGATAAATCCCCATCTTCAATAAAGTATTAATCTATTAGTAACAGCAGCCTTGTATGCAATTATATACCAAACGTGATGCAGTCCCGGTTATTAGGTTGGCGGCGACTCCTAAAACATTGGGTATTGTGTCAAAATGCCGGGGGAGTGTTTTTCTTGTAGATCTAAATAACACCGCCAACCGCCACAACATTGAACAAGATGCCACAAAGTAGGCCCGACAGTATGTAATTCGTAACCTGGTTGCAACTAATAATACCCATGGTCTCATCCACAGAGTAACGACCCTGGTATTGGATGGTTTCTTTAACTTTTAATTAACCCTTAGCCCACTAAAAGCATGCATTTCTGATTTACGGAGAAATAGGAGAAAATCTTTGGTTCCTGATTGTGGTATAAAACGAATGATTATGCCTCAAAAAAGTCGCAAATTAACTCTAAGACCAAATAAGAAGAAGCCAACAATCATAAATATATTTTAACCCTTTTGCAGCCTTGTCTATTGTTCAATACCCCACCAGTACCAGAAATGGCAATCACAACGTATTATTGCCTTAAATTCACTACGCTATGTAGTACGCTCCTTTCTCACAAGATGCAGTGGCGTAACGGCCTGCCCGCTCTGAACGGGGCAATTTCCCAGTTTTGGGAAATTTTCCCTCTCAGGGGGGTCAGAAGGCCAATTTTTCCCGGTCATAGGGCTAAAAAACGGTGATTTAGCATGATTTTTGCAAAAAAATTTTTTCCCGGCCCAATTTGTCAGGGGGGGGGGGGGGGCAACCTGCCTCCCCCCCCTGTTACCCACTCGATAATGCATATTGTAAATAAATATTGATCATTATAATAAGTTTACCACAAAAAACCTTGGATTGTATTCCCGCACTTTAACGAGTGGTAGATGCTTCCTTTCGTAGCGTTACGTCTATTCAAAGGGACACAAGTGAGCTTAAATATTAGAGGTTGTAAGATAACAAATTGCTGTCTGTTCGGATTTCTCTTTAGGTGGGTAACCTTATTGACAAACATGCATTGTTCAACTTTCTTTTATATCTAAAAATCGCCACTTCCTCCAGCAGAATTTCTCTTTTGAAATATTTTTTGAATTAAAATTTGAAATCTCTTTATTAAAAAAAGACTTTTACTCTAACCTCGTTCAATATACCAACTCACCCAAATGAACGAAACAGATTATAGCAATACAGACTGCAAAGCACAACTGGTTGGCCTGAGTAGATGCGGATTGTCATGGATGTTTCTCGCTTCGGTTTTTTTCATATGTAAAAAAGTAACCCCTTACAGTAATTAATTCTTGACTCCAACGTTTATTGAATAACAAAATTTTTGCTTTTTTCGCCAAGTCTAAACTACGGTGTTACGTGTTAAACTAATTACGACGTCTAAATTGGGGTTTCTTGGCAGCCAACGCCTGACCTTTTGTAGGCTTATATTCCTAGCGTCCTTTTCTGAAAAAAAAAATATGACTACCAACCTGACGACCGCGTAATCCATGGTTGAGTAACTCTCCTTGCAAGACAAGGAGGTCTCCAACAAAATGTGCCAAAATTGCCATTATTTGTCTCCAATAGAACAATCAGTCCCATCAGTTGCATTAGTTTGGTATATTTTGTTTGAGACCTGCCTGTAATCAAAGGAGAGGTTCTCAGCTATGGAATAAGTGATTGTTACAAATGAGGTGTCACTGTAAAGAGTTTATTAGAAAATTACTGCAAGAGATGCATATTTTGTTATGATTAAATATTGTTCATTCCACGGATTTACTTTTAAAAGAATATCCGACTTTGTCTCCAATAAAGGCATAAACTTGCTATAAAGGCATAGACTTTTACCGTCGCTAAGAGTATGTTTCCGTTTGTCCCGTTCTAAGGGATTGGCTTTCAGCTCAATAAGCCATTCCAAAGGCATTGTTGTATACCTTTCGTGTTGGTGGTTTGAAGTAGCAGTATCACGTCCATGCTTGTCAGAAGTATGCCGCTTTTTAAGAACATGTTTTCAAGAGCTTTCCCACCTCTAAGTGTACTCTTAGAGGTATTGTCTTTCCTTAAAGTAATTCTATTGTATAAAATAACATTTAGATTCAAAGAATCTAAATAAATAGAAAAAATAATAATTCATTGTTGTGCTCGAGAAGCAACAGCTTTTGATGGAAACTACGATATTGTGGCTTGGCAGGGAAAAAACTCTTTATGTGCATTTGATGTTTGAAAGTAAAAGCAACCTTACAATATGTGAAATGACACCCATTTTCAATAACACCAAGTGCAAAATTACATTCCTCCTCAGAACTGTCGGCAACAAAATCATAATGGCCACAGCACAATCTATTCTAAGAAGTAATGCCTTTTTCTTTAAATGAATTTGAATTTAGAGCTTATATAGAGCGTTTTGACATTGCCAGTAAATTTAACTACTGTTGTTGTTTGTCTGTTGTTGTCTGTTGATGTATTCTGTTTTGAAAAAGGGTTAACATTTGCCTCTAATATCCGCATACTTCAATGGATTTAAACCAAACTTGAGTCATAGGTGCAAGGTGGGATCCCGCATTTGCTGATGAGGTCAAAGGCCACATACCCAGGTCAAAGGTCATGTAAGGTCAAGTTGTAAGATGTAAAATTGACCTCAACTGAAAAGTTAAAGTTCAATGGAACCAAAATTGGTTTATGGATATTACATTTGTTTATGAGGTCAAAGGTCATATGTCAAGGTCAAAAGTCATGTGAGGTCTATCATTCACAAACCGCGTCGGCAGGTGACACAAACGGTCCGAGGACCGCGATATTTTTTTGTTTTTTAAAGTGGGTCCCATTTTCACATAAGATCTTTTGATTTATACGGTCAAATGCACATAATAGGATTTTGTTCTGCCCAGCAACGATTTGCTGTTAACAGGCCCGTACGCAGGGGGGGTGCGGGGGGTGCGACCGCACCCCCTCAAATTCCACAAAAGGGACAAAAGGTCCACTTTTTGCTGAATTTTTTGATAAAAAAGACCAAAATTTAGAACAAAATTGACAAGAAAGTCCACTTTTTGGTGATAACATGTTCAAAAAGTCCCAAAAAGGACCATTTTATGGGGGTTAGATCCACTTTTACCAAAAAAGTCCACTTTTTCGAAAAAAGGTCCACTTTTTCGAAGTCCCGCACCCCTTTTTTTTTTTTTTTTTTTTCTCCTCAGAACTGTCGGCAACAAAATCATAATGGCCACAGCACAATCTATTCTAAGAAGTAATGCCTTTTTCTTTAAATGAATTTGAATTTAGAGCTTATATAGAGCGTTTTGACATTGCCAGTAAATTTAACTACTGTTGTTGTTTGTCTGTTGTTGTCTGTTGATGTATTCTGTTTTGAAAAAGGGTTAACATTTGCCTCTAATATCCGCATACTTCAATGGATTTAAACCAAACTTGAGTCATAGGTGCAAGGTGGGATCCCTCATTTGCTGATGAGGTCAAAGGTCACATACCCAGGTCAAAGGTCATGTAAGGTCAAGTTGTAAGATGTAAAATTGACCTCAATTGAAAAGTTAAAGTTCAATGGAATTAAAATTGGTTTATGGATATTACATTTGTTTATGAGGTCAAAGGTCATATGTCAAGGTCAAAAGTCATGTGAGGTCTATCATTCACAAACCTCGTCGGCAGGTGACACAAACGGTCCGAGGACCGCAATATTTTGTTGGTTTTTAAAGTGGGTCCCATTTTCACATAAGATCTTTTGATTTCTACGGTCAAATGCACATAATAGGATTTTGTTCTGCCCAGCAACGATTTGCTGTTAAGAGTTCTACGCTCGTTAAATTGTTTTAAGCTTTATGTTGTTTGCCAAGAAAGAGACTTTTTGTGAGCATATCTAACTTAATTCATCTCGTCAACAAAAAAGATAACAATCCAGCATAAATAATTACAATATAATACGATTTTGTAAATATCAACTTTGTATAATGATTATAAAATTTAAGTCAGGAAATGTCAAGTCAGTTTACCCAACCTATTTGGTATTTACAGAAGAGTGTGAACAAACACACATTGTTGTTAGATTGGAACGGATCTACATAATTTTGTTTTTTTTTTTTCGTTTTAAAAGTTTGACTTTCATTTCACCGAATCAATAAAAAAAGAGATAAATTTTCAAGTTTCCGCTAGCTTATTATTCCACCAGAGACCTTTTTCGATGTAATGAACTCAAGTTGAACATTAAAGAATTGATCAACTCATAAATAATCAAAGAATAGTGAATTTATCAACACCTCATTAATGTAGTTTAGGAGAAGATACATTTATAAGGTGTAGATTTAAAAGTCTTTGATAGATTCTTGTAACTTGGTGGAGGTGATCAAAAAGTGATGGGATAGAGTGAAGTCATTCTGAGAAGTGATGAGATAAAGTAAGGTCATTATGTGAAAACACTTCAAATGCTTAATCGTTCACACGAATGGCTAGTATTTATCATGTGAGGTATTCAGGAAGTTACGGTCAAAGTTCATGTAGAGGTAATTGTATTGAGAGGGGCATATATGGTGCAGTTGTATCAGCGCAGCGCTCGTCTATAAGCATTAAAGCAATATTAGCACATTTTTTTGAAGGGCCCCCATTTTTAAAAATTTTGGAGATTTTTACACGGTTGCATTGGTAACTGGCTAGTCAAACTAGACATTTGAACTGGTTAAGCTCGAAACTGTCTAGGGTCACAAACGAAGGAATTTGCTACTAGATAATTATTATAGGGGATTCCCCGATAATAATTAAACGGTGCTGGAACGGCCTTCCAATGTGAAATAGCCGGGAAAAAGCGCATGTACGTGTCTACGCTCATCCATAGTTGTTGTAATAGTTCGGGCAAGTCAGTTAGAGGTTATTTTCTCGAGTTTGGCACTATTTCATCATGACGGACATAAACGTAGCATTTCCAGCTCTCCTGCCGTTAAAGCCAATCTGGGATCCCAATTCTAATTACAAAATCGCTATTTTGTGCTAAATACGCATTTTTTTTAGCATTCTCGTTTCACAGGTACAGTGTTTCTAACACTTACCCAACGTAGTAACCCGTGCCAAAATATAACTTTTGAAAATTGGGGGCGCTCTTCAAAAAAATGGGCCATTATTGCTTAAGTTGTGGGTTCGAGCCCCGCTGTCGCTGACCCACAACTTAATGCTTATGTGCTGTGCACTTGGGCAAGGCACTTTACCTCGCTTGCCTCTCTCTACCCAGGAGTATAATGGCTACCGACATATGCTGGGAATGCAAAGCAGACTCGCTGTGCGGGAGGAGTGGCGACCCCACAGCAATATTATATATAAGGGAGTCTCGCCCAAACAGTGAGATGGGCACTCCGCCTGTGGGCGCTCCATTCGCATGTTTAACTTTAAATCTTTTTTGTCCATAGAAAAAGACTTACGAACACTGCTCTAGGAATTTGAGCCCAAATGACATTTAGGGGTCATTGGTAATTCTGTAGGAGAATACCAAAAGGCGTTTTCTTGAATAAATGGTCAAAGGTTATCTATGGGCCATTTCATATAATTGATATACTGAACCGAAATGGCTTGGGATTCAACAACGTAACTCATATTGGTTCTTGATGATTATATTGCATGGGTGCCCAACATTATGTAGAGGTCATTTAAGGTCTTTCTTCAAAACACTTGAACGCTGCCATTGTAATGTATGCTCATTCGTTAAACTTACAATGACCATTTCGAAATGAAAACATGTATCGTCGGGTGCATTACATAGTGACGGATGTTGAATTTTATCATTTTTACGAAATTAGGGAAGTGGTACTATATACCAAAATCTTCAAACATGCCAAGTGCCGAAACCTTGCAAGTACTTCATTAATCAATAATCTTAATTATAAATTTTGCAATTTTGACGTACGTTGCATAACAGCGACTCTGGTGTATTACATAGTGACGGATGTTGAACCCTCTGTCAAAGAAGCGTATACTTGATTTCCCACAAGGGCTTTTTAAATATTTTGTTAGTAAATATTCCCATCTTAAATTTCTAACTGACACAAGCAAAATATGTAATTAATTTATAAATATCGATATTAGAAGTAATTTATATTATATTTAGAGTTCAAAGCGGTGAATCTCGACAGTCCACTCATCATCCGTCATTATGTAATAAACCAAATTGAGCAGATTCGCGATGACGCACGTTGGTTTGACGGATGTTCAGAAAACGCCGATTGTTGTTTTCCAGAATGACGGATGCTGAATAACGCTTTAGTATAGGAAAAATTCAACATCCGTCACTATGTCATGAACATAATCGCCGATTTGCGTAATTTTTGGTGTGACGGATATCTTGGTTAACTTTTCCAATGTATGTGAAATGTATGTCAAAACCTCCTATGTGCAAATTTACATTTCTCCTCAGAACTGTTGGCAACAAAATCATAATGGGCACAGCACAATCTATTCTAAGAAGTAATGCCTTTTTCTTTAAATGAATTTGAATTTAGAGCTTATATAGAGCGTTTTGACGTTGCCAGTAAATTTGTCCACTGTTGTTGTTGCCTGTTGATGTACATACATTGCGTATCTAACGAAAACAACAACAAATACACACCGGATACAGCTGGAACATTTTGTAATATTCTGTAATACTTTCACACGTTTTCGTCATTCCGGACACAGAGTTTCCCAAAAGAATCTCCAACAATAATTGCTCACTGATCATCGATTGCGGTAGAGAGATCACGATCAAAGGGTTCGCTGTTGAATGCCTTCCTTTTGCGCGGGTGAATGGATAAACAGACTAATATCGGATGATGGAAGTCGTTGTGGATTTGTGGTTCCTTCTTAACTCTTTCTTCCATGCGTACATTGAAGTTGTTAGCGGTATGTTGCTGTTTACGACACTGCGCCATTGGCGCTCTAGTTTAAATTGATTTCATACTTTAAATGTTACTTTTAAGTTGAACATTTTCAACAGGACTGACTTCAATCTGACAAGGGGGGTGTGATTTGTTGTTACGCATCACTGCATAGCCTTAATTTTGATTCAGATTCTCTGATCCGCGCACCCGCTAAAGAGCACAACTCAATCAAGCAATCAAGCAATCAATCAAATTTATTTCATCTCAACATAATAAAATAATATACATCAAAATTCAATAAAATTTGAATTGGAAATAATATATAAACAGATATAATTATATAATTGAATAACATTACCGGTGATTGAGATGGGGAATGGTGTACATCACACGCAGCTTAGCGAGTGGCGTTGTCTAAGAGAGCTTGCCTTTTGACGCAAAGGGTTCCCAGTTCAAATCTGGGAGGGACCACTCGCTGGATTTATTCTAGGTATAAGTGGTATTGATTCAGCTCAGAATTACCACTCCCCTCGTGATCATTTGATATGGGCAAATTAAGCATGATAGCTCTTGCTTTCCATTGTGTGTGGGTATGTTAGTTTGTTAGACGTTGTAACATGGCGTTGATTAAGCTGCTGCCTCGAGTTGCATTGTTTCTGTTAGATTAGTCTGTTGTATGCCTCTGGCAATTTAGCCTACGGGTTATGATACGAGGTTTAATATGCCCTTAATTAATAGATGCTTTCCCATTTGGGTAAACCTATTGTTTTTACTTATATTTAAAAAATGAATGACCTTTATGTAAAATAAAACACACATATTGACCAAAACATTATTGGAGTGTAAAACTGCCATAGGTTACACAAAAGTAAAACGACAAAAGGGAAATTAGTCCATCATTCAATAAAGGCGGTTCGCCCATCGAATAGAAATTAATCCAAATAACATCTCAATTCATATATATAAAATTCTACAGCGATAGCACCATAAGTTGCTAGAAGATAAAATACCAGTAGTAACGAAGCTAAACTATCTCTTGAGTTTTCTATAAATAAAATGCACTTGACACGTGAAAAATAACTGCACTTGTTTTTCACATAAACCTCACAAACCTGACAAGACTGTTGGAATTAATTTAGAAGGTGAAATAATATTCTTCGGTTCACTGACAATCACTTAAATCGTTTGTTGACAGTGCTTATTCCTTTGCAAATCAACTATTGCTTAAGCGCAGTTGTTAGTCATCATTCAAGAATGGACATATCTTTGGTTAGACTGCTTTAAACGGCATGGTCAATTATTAGTCTAATATACCTTAATCTACTTTATTAAAAATTATATAAAGCTATATAACTTCGGTATCTATTTTTAATTCTCGTCTTTTTTTTTTGTAACACGGGTTATCAAGGGGGTGGTTACCACACCCGTCGGGAATTTGTTATAAAGCACCCAATGCTTATGGTTTTGATACCAGTGAATAGCTATAATCCGCCTTCTTCCCCAGCGGGCATAGTCGTTTAGAGCGACGTCGAAACGACGTTGGCACGTCGAAAACAGGTCGACGGTTTTTATAAATTTACGTCGAAAATGCAAATTGAATCGACGTTTTAAGAACGACGTCAAATCGATTTGCATTTTCGACATAAAGAGTGTGTAAATTTCTAAAACTCTCGACGTCTTTTCGACGTTCCAGCGTCGATTGCCCACTGTGTCCGTCGATACCATATTAGGTACCATACCTAGTATGGCGTCACAATGACGTCTAAAATTCATGAAAATATTCCTATCCTTTGTCACATATGTTGTGTGGAAAATTACAATTTTGGTGGCTCGCGAATTTTTCATGTGGTTTTTAGCTCTAAATGATTGTAATTGATGCTAGTTTTATAGTCACACTGTGCAGTTTATTTTTCTTTGATGGCAAACACCTCCCCTGCACATCGAATTTGACGTTAGCACCCCCTCCCCGGTAACAAGAGGGTTAATATTTTTAAGTTATTGTATGTTTTTGACCCACTCTGTAGTACTGAAGTGTGACTAATTTTTATCTATCTGCAGAGTGGTTGTCATTTAATTGAGAACGTGAAAAAAAATGCGCGCGAGCAGACTGTAGTCTGTCAGCCTTGGTGTTACTAGTAGGATGCTCTAGTCCTTTGAACCACAGAAGCAGTGTTGGCAGAGAAGCTACAAATAACATTTTGTCATGTGAGTGCAACAAAGTCGTATCTACATTTTCATGATTTTACAGGAGACGCATTTTTGTGTTTCATTCAGTTGTGGGTTTCCGATTGAAAAAAAAATACACAAACATTCGACTAATTAAGAAGTAATCAGCTAATTAAAGTGGCGTAACTACACACACGATTTCCCGTGTAGTGCAATAAAGTCGTATCTACCAGTTACGACTTTGTTGCACTCAACAGAAAATTCAATTTGTAGTGCAACAAAGTCGTATCTACATAGGCCTATTTAGCCTAATAACTCTGCAATAAACTGAGCCTTATAATTGAAATATATGTTAAAAATAATACGTATTCGTTTACTTTTGTAAAATCATTAAGAATTGAGCGAGTGGAAGAAGGTCATAACTACATTTTTTATATATCGTCGCCCACATCACATACTGTCGTATTTTACAAAACGTGTTCCGAGAAAATCGCAATTCAAAATCTACCGCGCCATTTCATGTCTATACGGTAAAACGAAGCATAAAAGAAAGCATAAAAGAGACTTTACTGTTTTGAAGAAAACATTTTAAAGTCGAATATTAACCATAAATCCAACTTAAAACTGCAATTATATTATCTTAATTAGGCTACAAAGTTATAAGTCTGTATGTGAAATCACAAATAATGTATATTGCAAAATACGACGCATATATTACACCGTTGTTTTTCAATGTGCGTAAAATAGATCACTATGTGAAAAGCTTGTTTACGAAATAACGATGAAAATTCGTCAAAATAGGTCTGTATGTGAAATGCTTTATTTTAGGATCGGCAAAATAGAACGCTATATCAAACACGTGTAAATGAATGGCGATTTTAAAATACGACAGTATGTGAAATTTGGATATGATGATTTTCAGGAAAATGACAAAAATCTGTAATTATAAACTAATTAATTAGGCATCCTCACATTTTGAAACTTTGTGGATGGCAAGAACTCGATGAACTAAGTAAGTAGGCGGAATTTCGCAAAAACCTCAAAAATGTGAAATACGACGGTATGTGATGCGGGCGACGATATTATTGAGGGTTTTGGTGCCAAATTAGCATAAATTTGGCAAAAAATTAAAATGCACTTCTGAAAAAAAAATGTGGGAGATTTTTTATTGACACACCTTTTTAAAAACAATCGCTTGACAAAAAAATAAAATGGCGTATCTACATAACTAGTTTTCCCGTGTTGTGCAACAAAGTCGTATCTACCAGTTACGACTTTGCAACAAAGTCTTATCTACCAGTTACGACTTTGTTGCACTCAACTGAAATTCAAATTTGAGTGCAACAAAGTCGTATCTACACCTAAATATGCCTATTTAGCCTAATAACTTTGCAATAAATTAAGACTGTCAATTGAAATGTATATCAAATTATGCTTAGTGACCTCCTTTTTCATAATATATATAAAAAAAAATCAATTTCGCCAAAAATGTCAGTTACGACTTTGTTGCACTCACATGACGATTTGTAGGCATTAGGGTTCCATGTTATTAGTCGTTTTTGAACGGTAAATTTTAATGTAAACGAAATTCGCTACTTAGTTCTACTTAGTAACGACCTAGTTTTGTATTTCCCCCAGTAACCTCTTAAATGTAAAAGAGTGAATTGTAATTCTAAAAGAATGAATTTTACTTCTTCGAATTGCCTCTAATGGAGTGAATGTTTGACTGCCATTTTGGAATGAAATTTACTCTTCGTAGATTGAAAGCTGAAAAGTTAAATTCCACTTCATTACAGTGATCAATCATCAATGTAGGAACTATGAATAGTGAATTTCACTCTTTTCCTTTCACAAAGTATACAGTAATCGATGACTTTGACAACGAGCCAATTCTGTTGACTCAATGTGCAGTCCAATAGAGTTGTTATTGAAGTGAAAAATCATGACATTCTTAAATAATATTTTTGTTTTCAGTTTTACGCGTAACTCTCTTGAGTCATCGTCAGGAAAGAGCATTATCTTTGAACATTAATGTTACTAGTGGAAAATCTAAATATAAATTTGAACAATATTTTTGATTGTATTTCTGATAAGTTCGATTGTATCGTAGCTCTTACATCTGCAACCTTTAAACAAATGATTGAAGGATCTGTATGAATGCGTCATATTTATCCAGATTTGAGTAACTCGGATGTCCAAGTTCTCTTTCAATCACAAGAAAATATTTGCTTAAAAGTCTTGGCAATAAAATCTACAAGTTCAATTACTTTGCCCTAAAAAAGCAGAAAAGCCTGAAAAAAAATATTAAAACGATTTTATCCGATTTATGCAAGAAAGTCTTAAATTGTTCAGAGCACTGGGACGATGGCCCGATCGTGTGGTAGCTTTGTCTCCACGATTTTACCGGATATGGTCACAATGTTTGTGTCTCAATTTTTTTTTCATTTATCCTGTGGAATATTAGGGCTACCACAGGAGTGCTTAGAGTTTCTTCATTCCATTGGTATCAAAGTAAGTACCAACATTTCCATTATGACGTCACTATGCCATCATAAGTTGCATTTCGTGATCCCCAACCTCGTCCCCCCGACTTACCTAAAAAGTTAGATTTTTATATCATCTGAACCGTTAGCCTTAGTAATCCACGTGTACCTAATTTTACGTGCAAATTCGATCGTATCTATAAGTTATTCGCAATTTTGTATTTTCTGTCCGTAAACGGACAGAAATTACAGCACAGTGGCATATGGGACCGTGGGAGACCAGCAATTGCCCACAGCACAAAAGTGCAAGATCGGGATCAACTCAAACTTTGTAAATAAGCTTTTCTCAAGGATAGCTAGTGAACATTGAATAAAACAGAATATGCTGGAATCACGAAACGCACCCGTTAAGGAACATGTGAAAATACTGGATATAGGGTGGAAAATTATCTTTTGCAATTTACTGACTAAAAAAGTGTTATATTTTGTTATAGCATTGAAACGCCCTGTGTATATAAACTCCGCATGATAATCGGATATTCCTAACTTTTTTGTGCAAAAAATGAATTTCCCCCGATTCTACATTGTGCGTCTATAAAAATTGAGAGTTTTACTGACATGCGAACTTTATGACGCCATTCCGATGTGATGCTGAGCATGTTGGTTCTTTTTTTCATATCAATCAATTTGGCAAAATGGGGTTACAGATTGACAGGCTAATAAGCCTTACCTGTATCTCCTTCACTCTCTGTATATTTATCGTCTGTTATTATTTTATAATATGTATATGTGAGTGAGAAAATAATAAATAACTGAACTGAACTGAGGAAGACGATAGCTATCCATTGATACCATAATCAAATAGTGTATGTGATATTCCCGCGTCATACTTGGCGTGTTGGTATTCACCCATCCATAACTTTGGGATCAGGCCTGTACCTTACCTAAAAGGGGAATAAAGCGTCCAAAAGGGGTTTAATCAAGGCGGAAAAAATGAAGCGACGGTAACCAGCCCCCTCCCTTCGGTAGACGAGGGTTAAGCAGTACGCTAATCGTTTGATTTTACACGTCTAGACTTTCACGTTAACGACCTAAACTTCAACAATCTCAATCGAACAGGCTTTCTTGGCTCTGTATTTGTCCCGATCAGAAGACTTAATTTTTTTTTTTTTTTTTTTTTTTGCAATTTACTGACTAAAAAAGTGTTATATTTTGTTATAGCATTGAAACGCCCTGTGTATATAAACTCCGCATGATAATCGGATATTCCTAACTTTTTGTGCAAAAAATGAATTTCCCCCTATTCTACATTGTGCGTCTATAAAAATTGAGAGTTTTACTGACATGCGAACTTTATGACGCCATTCCGATGTGATGCTGAGCATGTTGGTTCTTATTTTCATATCAATGGAAAGAGGAAGACGATAGCTATCCATTGATGCCATAATCAAATAGTGTATGTGATATTCCCGCGTCATACTTGGCGTGTTGGTATTCACCCATCCATAACTTTGGGATCAGGCCTGTACCTTACCTAAAAGGGGAATAAAGCGTCCAAAAGGGGTTTAATCAAGGCGGAAAAAATGAAGCGACGGTAACCAGCCCCCTCCCTTCGGTAGACGAGGGTTAAGCAGTACGCTAATCGTTTGATTTTACACGTCTAGACTTTCACGTTAACGACCTAAACTTCAACAATCTCAATCGAACAGGCTTTCTTGGCTCTGTATTTGTCCCGATCAGAAGACTTAAGAAAGTAGATTATTTCATGGCTGGCTCCACAGAATGGGTTTAACGTCCTGATATCGATCAGGCGAAGCCATACACGTCTCTTTCAATACATTACTAATTGGACGGTCCGTCTGATGTAAACAAGTCAACCGGCAAACCATAAGCACTACCCGGTACATAAGGATATTGCAGGGAGCAATATGATTAAATAATGTAAGGCGATTTTCAGGATTACTGTGATGGACAGGTTAAAGTCTGCGAGCATCTGTATGACACGCTCCACGTATCAAATCATGGCGAGTTTTCCCGAGCATGTCGAGTTTCACGCGCTGTGTATCGAGTTTTCCTCGCCATATGTCGAGTGTGCAGCGTTATATGTCGAGTTTACAGCGCTACATGTCCAGTTTGCCCTCTATACATCGAGTTTTGCTCTCTACATGGTGAGTTTGACATAAATCATGTCCAGTTTTCCTCATGTCCAGCAAAAAAATCATGCCGAGTTTCAAAATCGCGACATGATTTTTCTCAAAATGAGGAAAACTCGACATGATTTTTTTCTGGACTGAGGAAGGAAAATGGACATGATTTATGTTAAACTCACCATATAGAGAGCAAAACTCGATGTATATAGGGTAAACTGGACATATAGCGGTGTAAACTCGACATATAACGCTGCATACGCGACATGAGCAAACTCAGTTTTGCTCATGTTGAGAAAAAATCACGTCGATTTGCGTCATGTTGAGAAAAAAATCATGTCGAGTTTGCTCATGTTGAGAAAATATCATGTCGAGTTTGCTTCATGTTGAGAAAAAAATCATGTCGAGTTTGCTATGTTGAGAAAAGCATCATGGTCGAGTTTGCTCATGTTGAGAAAAAAATCATGTCCCGTTTTTGCACATGTTGAAAAAAATCATGTCCAGTTTTTAAAACTCGGCATGATTTATTCTGGACATGATTTTATTCTGGACATGATTTATGAAACTCGGCACATAGAGTTCAAACTGGATAGGCAGCGCTGTAAACTCGACATATAGCGGGTTAAACTCGACATACAGCGTATGAAACTCGACATGCGAGAGAAAACTCGCCATGATTTGATAGTGGAGCGTGCCATACATTTCATCAAAAAACTGGCTCAGATCAAAAAAGGATTTAAGCAACAATCGATGAAGGAATTGAGACTGGTAAGTATCCAATGCTTATAGAAAATTGGTATGCACAACCCTATTGGATTGATTATTACGTCTGGTAATCCATTATGATAAACGCAAGTAAAGTATTCATGCCATTGACTACTTCTTTTTGATAGTATGCAAGAAAGCCCAAGAATTGGACTATAGTCTATACATAAATAAATTGGTGCGTTTAGGCTTGACACTTTTAGAGTACTCCTTTGAGATTACAAAGAGTATTTATTCTGTATGTAACTGGAAAAGATTCATAGCAGAGAACGTATAAACTGTTTTATTATGCAAAGGGGAGAAAAAAAATGATTACCCTGTGAGCAATGTATTTACGTTTAGTTGGGAGAGATATTCTAGACAAGCCAAGTACATGAAATAAATAGCGTGGGATTTTCCAATATTGGGTAACTTAAAGATTGAATCAGTAAGATGATGTATAGTATATGACATATAACGTCAGCCGCGTCACTAGTTGAGTCATTTGACTTTTTGACATTTTGGAGAGAAATTTAGGCAATCGTTTGTTTTGTACTAATCTACAAACATGTTACTGAATTTCCAATCCCCAGAGTGGCACTAATTGTAAAATGTAATTAAAAGTCTGATTTTATTCGTGTCACGTTAATGCAGTATTGTCGAGTGTATGGTTTAATGGAGGGGAATGTGTTTGATGATAATGAAATTCAAAAAGCCGAGAGATGTAGTGAGGCAGATACATTATCAAGCGTAATGTTCTTTATTTGCAGATTATAAAAAGCTCCAAAAGTTTGGTTAATGGATTTAAAAGGTAATTAAATTATGATCCCTGTTGAGTTTAAATAGTATGAAAAATTTAATGTTTGCAAGTCATCATAGTTGTCCTGTCTTTGTGTAGAAGGTTTGTAAGAATGCGAAATTAATGCACTAACTGGGACTTTGCCTGTATGTTATATCTGGTGGTTTGCCCCACTATTCGTTTAATTCAATCTAACCGGACACACACTTTCGCTTGAAGAGGGTTGTTGTGGCGATCAATAGGTCACGCTCTCCTATTGACAGCACATGCCATATACAACACAATGTTTCTTAAGTGCATCCATAGGTTACTGGTTCACACCAATGAAGGATTAAATTAAATCTACGAATGGCAATCAATCTCAGGTGAGACATGCAAGAAGTTGGCCTCAATCCAAGCACATAAAAACAGTTGGCTGATTTTCTGAATAAACGCGCATCCTCTCAACACGAATAGAATCGTCGAAAACTTTTTAATGAACTGAAACTAAATAAAAACCAATCACACTATAACTAATTATGACGTTGTGCAAAACGTTTACTTGTCCGACATCACATAACGACGTATCTGTTGCGAAGATCTATTCTGCGAAAGGCATAAGATCGTATCTGCTTTTTACGTATTCGCCGTTTTCACATAGTGACGTATTTGTTGGACGTATTTTGGCAGTTCACGGTAGATTTTTATTTGTCGTTTTCACATAGTGACGCATTTGGCGCAAACGCGTCCACATAGATAGCGGACTCATGTGCGCGACGTATTTGCTATTTACACGTTGAAATTTGCTATTTTGTCGTTTTCAATAGTGACGTATTTCAGTTAACATTTTCTCGCATATATATATAAATTGGAAGTTGATTAATTAAAAATATGTGACCCATCAATCAAAAGCTGCGCAGTTGTCGCTCAAGGTACAAGTTGAGATTTTGTGTGATCCAAAGCCCATATTATACTTTAAAATGATACCTCTCATGTGTAAAATTGGGGTTGCGCATTACAATTTTATGAGGAGGAAAAATGGGGCTTGTTTAAATTTCTTTTTATTTTCTTGTTTTTCATGCATAATTTAATATATATGAAATGCAAATTCCCGACAACTGCATAGGTTTTGATTGTGATGCGTACATATTTGAAATATTTTAACTTATTTTGGCGATTTTCCGCTAAGTTTTTAATGAAAATATATGTTTTAATAACAGTATGAGCAAAATAAAATCGAAAATCTCAAAGCTGTTTTCTCGAAATGCGTATTTTGAAAATACGTCGGTATGTGATGCGTGCGGCCGACGATAAGATGATGATGATTTGTTGTGGATCCAATGGACAGGTTATATTTATGGCATGGTGCTGCTGTAAGATCTTGGTAATCTAGCTGGTGAAGTAAATATAAGTAGTGATTTAGCTATAGAACAAGAGGCAGCAGTTATAATTAATTTCGAACTGCATAAATGGTAGATCTTGTAGTACATGGAACCAGGATCAATTGATATTATTAGGACCATAGGGAGGTTACTATGAGCTATTTTTTTGCCTGCTGCGATTTTCAAGAACAAAAGAGCTTCAGTTTTGGAAATCCAAAAAGGATTTCAGTTTTGGGTGGGTCTATAGTATCCCTAAAGTAAATTTCATCTGTGAAAAAAAAATTTAAAGAAGCTGATTCAACTGATTTTGGTAGGTATGGGTGTCAACATGTACCAAAAAAGTGAGTTATCGTAGGTGGTGGGGAACGGAAAATGGTTTTTCGGGAGTCAAAGGGCAATAAAGGGAGTTCCAAATTTTGGAAATTATTCCAATCATGTTGAAAAGTATACCACGTTAATAGTTTAATCATAAGGATTACAAAAAAGGTATAGTTTTGCTATAATCTGCGGCCGAAAAAAGTTAACGTTTTCGATTTATAAGCTAAATAAAAACAGCAAAAGCAATGAAAAAGGATCATTTCAGTTTTACAGGGGTCAAAATTTAAAAAGTACTCCGAGGTGGACAAAAAATAGGGGGGAAAAAAGTAGGGGGGATGGGAACAAGATCAAGCCACATTGAATGCAGTGGATGTTGACCTACATTGGGTATACAGTCAAAACTATTCGTTATTTAATCCTATGAGCTCACCAATAATTGGCCACCATTTTTGGTCCAAATGGCAGAATTTTAAAATTTGCCCTGGTACAACTGGACATAACTGTATGAAGTAGGTAGAGGATGGTTGTCTCAATGTAAATGGTCAAGGTCTTGCGCACGCCCGTTGGTGGTCCAAGGGGGGGGTCCCTATGGGCCCTCCTAACCTACAAAACCCGCATTCCAATAGGAATATTCAATAAACCACCATATTTCAAGACTACTCTACCCAATTAACAACAAACAAAGAAACAATTGAAAATCGGAATTCGACCATTGAAATTGGGGTGCCAAACATTGATTTTCATAAGTGCTAATTTTCACCAAAAAGAGGCCATTTGTTTTTGAATTTTTCTCCAACATGATACACCTAAATTGTAACTACTTAGTTGTTTCAATTTAAGAATGGCTCAATTAATATAGTTAAGCAAACAGGGAGTGTTACATAATGTTACTATTTTTACTAAGCTGCTTTTCCGAGCAATATATTCACCAAATAATGACAACCATAACAACTCACACAAATAATATTTGAAAGTGCCAAAGTACGATGCAACTTACATACATAACATATTGGGTTCATGAAATATTAATTGGTTTATGATAGTGACATAAGTCCACATACATTTAGCCACCAATGGTCAAAGGTCCCTCTATATGAAAGAGTTTTGTCATGGGCAATTCCTTTGGTGTGGTCAAGGGGGGGCATATTTAGTTTATTTATTTATTTATTTATTTATTTATTTTTATTTATTTATTTTTGTATCAGGAGAAGCGTGTTCATAAACCAGACAGAAACAAAAAAATCCTTAAAAATTTATCATAATAATCAAGAACGCAAGAAAATCAAATGTTGGGCCCCATGGACCCCCCCCCCCCCGCCGGGCATTAAGTGATTTATGGCAATAATTTTGATTTTAAGAAAATATTTGATCTCTGAGCGGACAGAGTTTTTTTTAGACTCTCTGCTAGCTTATCCTTACAAAAGTTATATTTTTCTTGCTACATTCAGTAAAAATACTGTAAATAAATGTACCTGATTCAACATAAGAAACTTGAATTGAAATAATTCATCTTGATGCGATTTAGACGTGTTCGCCGTCGGTCAAGTTTAGAGCTGTTTAGCTTTCCTTTCCTCTATCAAGATCTGAAACCTCATGCAATTGTTATATCAGACTGTCTCTTTTGAAGCAATCAATGTTGGTAATTCTTGAGGAGTTGGTTAAGAGTAGCACTTTCCATGACTGACAGAAAGGTAACACATTGAGCTCTATATGAAAGACTGACAGATAGTCGTTTACAATTATGTTTCACTCTTCAATTTCGTCAATGTGATAAGCCTGTGTTGAAACGTCCTATGGAGATTTGAAGAGTATTGGACTATTCCTCAGATCTCAATATTTGAAGTTAGATTGTTTAAGGCAACGGTCTTGTAACGATATCAAAAGTGGTGTTTTCTAAAGGAGAAACATAAACAAACAACAGATATTGTGATGCCGCTTCAGTTATAAATGTTTAATTTCAGTATTGATATTTTCAATATTTTCTTGCCCGAGCTTAATTTTAACAGACACACACACATAGAGTGTTTTGAGCTTTCTCATGAGCATTTTCTTTAAAAAGAGCTACATTCTTATTTTGTTAATAATTAACGCTTGTCGTAATGCAAACATGAGATCATTAATGAAACCCTCACTTTAAGTGCACTTTAATGTTTGAGAGTCCAATGTGGACGTCTCTCGAACGACACAAGGAAAAAACCATAACTTTTTTTGAATCTATTGTCATGTTTGTTTGTTTAAATCAACCCCGTCAGGGTATATTTTAAAAACCAACTTATTTATATACCTCGCATAAAAATATTCTTCATTTGATTGGTAGATACTTTATCATATGTCAAAATATGCCAACTAGTTCTTCAATATTTCCCACCCGGGAAAACTGCTATAGAAATTTAATTGCCCAGTAATGATGTCACGTCATGGTAACGGCGCCAAAAAGTTTGTTTCCACTAGGCCGCGAGCAATTTGATTTTGGGAGCCATTTTTAACGCATTCCGTTTTATAATTGATTTACTGAGAAA
>JAMKCH010004692.1:0-50060 GCA_023653785.1 Ophioderma brevispina | reverse complement strand
CAGGGCCACAAAAAAGATACCCCACTTCCAGTGAAGCATTAGTGACACTATTGATTTTCAGTCATTGCCATGAAGAGATTCACACCAGTCACCTGGCATTTCTAGTTACTCTCTGAAAAATCAAGTTTCACGAATGAGTCATCACCAACCTAAATAGTGAATGCTTTCTAGTCCCCTCCTTGTAGACTTGACACAAACCCTATTCTATTTGCATTTCCTGGGACCTTTAACAGCCATCAAAAAACCCGAGGTGTGCGGCGCCGAATGAACAGACAGTCCATTTCGCTACTACCCGGGTACTACTCTAGTACAGGGTGGGTAATTGTGGAGATAAGGTAGGGTTAGATTTAGGATAAAACAGTAGCGTGGTGATGAGTTAGGGTAAGGTTAGGGTTCCGACCGGTGTGAAAGGAGATATGGGGGGGCGCCGGGCAGGATTGCATAGTCCGGGCTCCATAGACGACAACGGAATAAAGCGTGGAACTAATGTTGAGTGAAGAGTCAAATGAATCGATTGCCCTAGTGTTCACCATTATTCCCGAACTGTGAGCCCAGTGGACTATATCTCCTGCACAAAACGGTTAGGGATGAACGACACGGTAGGGTAGACGTTGAGTTGGGTTAGGGTTGGAGTAGGGGTAAGATTTGGGAGTAGGGTTAGAGTTATGTTTAGAATTAGGCCTATATAAGAGAACACTGGACATTTGAAAAATAGTGCGACTCCTACAAGAGTTTTCAAAACGATTTATGCAGGGGCTGTAAGGCTTTTAATACAAAAGCCCTCACCCTGAATATGATTAAGACCCAAATCAGCTTGCTTATGGTAAACAGAACGATTTTAGTAATTTAACGTTAAATTTTGCAGACGACGAAAAAATGGCGTTTTAACCACACAGGAACACACACGCCGTATGCATGTTTCCCACCTATGGCCAACACTGTTGGATCGAGGCTATCACCTTTGTGTGTGTAATAGCAGTGACGACCGATCTAAAAATATTTATGATATCTACAATTGGTTTGATTAAAGTTATGGAAAAAACTTTTTAAACGTTGGCCTACAAATTACGCCCTGGATTGTCTGTATTCCTCATATTCAATGTCCCTATCTGGTTTGGGTATGGATTTTTATGTGTTAAAATATATCTCTGTTCTCCAATGGCATAGAATATCATTGAGAGCAAATGAGGGAAGGAGAATTTCATATTGGTGAAAATGTGCCAGTGCCGCTTTAGAGGGACCGGCGGAGCTATGGTTAAAGTTGACTCAGAGATTTCGAAAGTATTATTGTTGTGTGAATAATTGAAAAAATAGTCAACTAGAACTAAAGATAGTTAAACCTAAAATGCACAATTCGAGATGAATTGAGATGTATCGGATTTTTCGTTTGATGCAGGTAAGTAAGTAAAACAGTTTGTGTAGTATTAAGTCCCATAGGATAATGTGTATACCAAAAATTCCGGATCCGGAATATTTTATAACAAAGTTTTGATTTTCTATATATGAAGGATCGATTTAAAGCTTAGCAATTTCAAAAAGTGATAGTGATTAGTAGTATATGGACACGCATATGTACATGCAAAAAAAACACGATTTTTTTTTTGGAAATTGAGGGCGGCCATCCTCAGGAAATCTCTGAGTCGCCTTTAACATTAGGGCTGGATGGTGGAGGAAATATAGGCTTTAGGGGTATAAAATGCTCGCGTCGTGAATCCAGCGGCAATTTACATAAAATACGGTAGTGTATGAACTATTGCCTCTTTAAATGGGCCTACCCTAATATGGTTACTTTTGATTTTTTAATGATGGTGCTTTAACCAAAAATTCGCGTCCCCCCGTCTCTGTCAGAAACAAAAAGTCGTGTTGACCTCCCATGTTTAAAAAAATCATGTTCCACCGCCCTGATTTCCTCCACCCCCGGCGTAAACATGGTAAATAATGAACACTCCTTTCAAAATACTAGGACAGTGATACTACTCGGGGGTGGGGGGGGGTAGGGTTAGGACACGATCTGCTCGATTTGGGAATTGGAGATTTCAACCGGTAATTGGGAAACTCTGCTAGTGCATTTACTATGGCAGTTCCGGTCCCAGTGACATTAAAAATCAATTCTTAAACCTTTGTTCAAAGATCTTAGTAATATCTGATAAATAAGAAAATATATTGGCTTCAAAATCCGTAGGGTAGTGGATTAACCCACTGCAAAGTAGTGTAATTTTCAAACGGGTCATTAGTGGAATATTCGTGACCAGGCCGAGTCTTTAGTCAAGTCTGGGTGTAACCGTTCGATAATCGTATAAGAGCGCCCTCCTACCGTAAGTCTTGAAACAGAATAGCACCCGGAAGTGATGCCATTTTGAATGCTGTGATGTTAGGTTGGCATGTCCTAACCCCCTGATTATCTACTCTATACTTTCGCGACGAAAGGTGGCGCATGATAGAGGGAGGCCTGCAATCCAGGGGGGGCGGCCAAAAATCACAATTTCAGGACCGTCGCCATGGTTTAACACGTAAAAGTGCGTAAAAGCGAAATCTGACGAAAACAATTATGCATTTTTATATGTGTCAAGGAATATTTCTATTCCAAAACCGTTGGAGAAGGGTTATTTCTGAATTGTTGTATGAATAATGAATGTGGACGAGACGGTCGAATGTGCGCGTCATGGGAACACCCATGACCGACAAACATCAAAGCACCCAAATTGGTTGTGGTTTGCAATCCGTAATGCTGTAATTTCTTTTGAAACATTTTTTGGTGACGTTGAATATTGAATGAGGCTTGGCCGCCACCGCCTGTGCCAATCCAACCCCCGACAGAAACCAGGAACAATCGAAATTGAGGGCCGCCGGGCGCAATAGTATACGTAGAACATTTAAGGCAGGCAGTGTTGGAATACTTAGGAGATAACAGTTAGTCGGCAGTTCACCCAAGTACTATTTTTCACAGCTAACTTGTTTGGACGCCAGGACAGGGGTCAATTTATTGGGCTTTCACAAAGTAAACACACCAAAAAAGTAATCCCCCACCCCTGAACATTGTCTATCAAGTTTAAAATGAGACATCGTAAATTAATTTATGTGAAATATAATTGGAAACGGTGTTTTATTTACGCGTATTTTTACATCTCATTTGTGGTGATCGATAGAGTATATTGTGAAGTATGCCCACTTGACCGAACCCGCACCAGAATTTTAAAGTTTGCAGTAAAACCCTGTAGAGAAAGAGAATTCCACTGAGAAGAGGATTCCATGATTTCCAAAAGGTAACAGATGATTGTCAAAGACACACAAAAAAGACACAAGAGCCATTATAAAAGATACCACAATCATGGGTTGACACACAAGCAAAAAGTCACACAAGTAGTAGTGGCTGTGTGGTGTGTGTGTGTATGTGTGTGTGTTTGTGTGTGTTTAAGCTTGTGTAGGTGGGGTGTGTGTGTGCTGTGTATGTGCACGGGTTGTGTTATAAATACACGTGCTGGGAATTTACTTTAAAAGGAAGCCCGATTCTATTTCTTTCTTGCCTCTTGTATTTGCTTGGTAATACCCTCACCCATGACGGAAAAGGAAATAGAAACGGGAACCATTAGAAGATCATTGTTGTTTGAACAACCTCTGACCTTCATATTGAACAATTTCTATACTTAGCAGTAGCAAAATTTGCTTGATAAATGGAGGTCAAAGTATCTTTTACGCGAATACTTCATGCGTAAGATCATGCCGTTAACAAGCTGGTAAGATTTGTCTGAGTATTTATTGGTAATGACTTTAGTAACTGCATGTGGCTAGATAACAGTTGAACCTTTCATTGTCATTGGCGATTGTTGTGGCGCTCAATATTTCTGACAACAAGTATAACTTTAGTTCATATCTGAATTCTGATATTAAATGTCCCACATATATACTTCTGCCTTGCCAGTCACTGAAATTAGTGGAGTAACGCGGCGTATACCCGACTGAACATTATACCTAAAACCAGCGGCGTAGGCTTTTAGAGCTGTATGTGCTTTTTCGTGTAATCCTGATGCTCTGTATATCTTGAATATATATATGTCCATATACATTTTATGGTGGTTTACAACGGGCAGGGCGGAAGGATATTTCCGGCATGTGTGTGGCAATCATTGCCATATAAAAAGACAGACAGACCTTATCTCACCCTCTCTCTCTCCTCTCTCTGGACTCCGTCGTTTCTAGCAATGCCATTGACATGTAAACTATGACCTTTGACCCTATTGTTAGGGATCCCCTTCTAGAGTGAACCGAGCGCGCCAACACTGGTTTCTGGACAGAAATCCACTCAGTTTTGTATTGCGCACCTATGAGCTTGGCTTTGGAAGCTGTTACAGCGGGTCCGGTAATAACGTATATCCTGTTTCTAAAATTGAAAAAAATGGCGAAATTTAACCATCGTTGAAAATTCTCAGACTAAAGAATACCGAAATGCATTGTGGGAAAAGGATCGATCCGTAGGCGAATTTGCGTGTTTCCTTTTCCGTGTTTTGCGAGCAAACCGAAGTACCCGACAAAAACGTTCAATTTTCTCGCTAGGTTCTATATGTTTAGACCCAATTACGATACATATTCAAACAAAACATAGTAACTGACCCTCTGATGCAACAAAATCTCCATAGAACCCCTTCGTTTTCCCGAGATATGTGAGATTTAGTTTTCATTTGCATGCTTCGCTATGACGCGGACTGATAACGTTAAAGACACTATCAGTGATTTGTCCCAAAGAGTCCTGAATATTAAAATGTAGCAGGAATCGCTGTAATGAGGATAAGTCTATAGAATTCCCATAATTTACTGTTTTTTTTTTTTTTTAAGAAAATGAATAAAACGGCAATTTTCAAAGATATACATTTCTCATTCAATTAACGTGTTTTGTAGTAATTGTCCGTTCGGACATTAATGACTAAAGTACCGATTTGCTTTATTAGGTTGCTCAGGGTCTTATCATTGCAGGCATGTTAGGAATACCTGTACTCGTTGCAGACATGCCAAAAATATCTGATCTTTGATATTTTTTTTTGGTTTTTCTGCTTCTAGAAGCAAATCACTGATAGTGTCCTTTATCGCTCAGCCGCAGTACTAATTTAGAGAATATCTTTCGCAGTTTGTGACAAAGCTACACACTGTCCGGACCTTTGTCGTGAACTGTATCCAAATTGGGGGATTGCTACGTTACCTCCACGATGATATGTTGCTAGCGGAACGGTCCAAATATTGGTGGAAAATATATGAGGAGGTTTGTCTCAGATTACCCGACATGACCTAAAAAGCAATTTCTTTCTTTCGGCAGATATTTAGTCAAGAAAGAAGTTTCTCCATTTTTCCTTGCGAAAATTTAAAAGGAATATATTTCAAACAACTGTATATAGGGTATCCTCCACGTATACCCATATTGGGTCGTGTCATTGTGACCGTGGTCAATCGTAGATGCTGAGGCTCGCTCTGTCTTCCATACCTTGTGACCAATTGAGCAGATTTACACGTTCATAATGAAGTTCCTATGTGGCAGGAGCGGTTTAAGAATTGACAACACATGCCTTATTTTCCCCCGTTGGTCCCAGGGTTTGAAATTCGGTCAAGAGACGATTGATTTTTTTTTATTGTTGTTATTTAGTTTTTGTTTCTTGTTTGAGCTGTTTGTTACCAGAAAGATGTGCCGTTGTTTTTGCTTTTTTTCTCCCTTTTCCCTATTTTTTTTCTTCTTCTTTTTTAACAACCTACAAACCGCTTAATTGAATCATGAGTTGGCAAGTAGAGTAGGGCCAAATGAAAAATAATAATAATGAAACAAATTACTACTATGGAACAAAGAAAAATAAATTTACACATAAATAACATACAAAATAAAATGAATTCACAAAGAATAACAACTCTGAAACAAATGAGTGAAAAAAGAAAACGCTAAATCCCAAATAAAAAAGAAAAGACAAATAACAAATAAGATTTTAAAGAAAAACCAATATTACTTAACAATAATTAAAAATAACCTTAAAAATGAATAATAGGCAATTAAATTAATAACAAAAGTTAATGAACAAAAATAAATGCAAAAAATAATAACAAATGCAACGAACTGAATACACCAATAACAATGTCTAAAATAAAATGACTAATAAAACAAAATCTTTAAAATATAAAACAAAATAAGATATTTTTTTTATTTTTTGCTTTTTCATAAAACAAAATTACAATGGAAACAAAGAAAATAAATTTAAATATAATAAAATACAAAATAAATTCAATCAAAAGAAATGAACAATTGAAGAATGATGAACAAAAAAGAAAACGCTAAAAGACAAATAAAAAGAAAGACGGAAACAAATAAGAAGAATTTAAAGAAAATACTATAAAATTAAAATTAATTAAAAATCATAAAATAATTAAGCAGATAAAAAAACATTATTGGATAACAAAGTTATAACAAAAATAAAGTAAAATAACAAAATGCAACTGAATACAAACAAAAATACAACGTTGATAAAATAGTGAAAGCAAGGAGTTTGTTTCATGCAAGATGTGGCTGTGATAATTATTAAAATACTAATTCAATCAAAACAGCAATAATAAATAATCAATGAAACTTGAGCATAAATATGAAACCACGTTAGTAGTAATATAAAAGTTTAAAAAGAAATTAACGAATATGAAAATATCGAATACGAACAACAATTAATGAAACAATAAAATAAGCATTTAAAAGGAGCCAAAATATGACAAAATATTAACACTAAAAAGTCATACAATTAATTAAAAGAAATAACACCTGATATTAAAAATGAAAAAAATTACCATACATTTAAAAAAAAAACTAACGAATAAAAATGTTTTTTAAACAATTATAAAATACTAAATAGAAGGTAACAAATAGTGACCCAAAAGAAAATAAGATTTAACAAAATAATAACAAAAGAAAAAAGTGGAGAAAATGATCAAAAAACAACATATACACTCAATTTTATAAAAATAATTAAAATATTTTTTTTTTTCAAGTTTTTTTTTTCACTTTTCAATTTGTGAAAATGAAATCCTGAAATTGGATGGGGTAGGTTTTGTGTTGGTGGAAGGGGTGATTGGCGAACACCCTTGTATAATGTTGAACCCTGGCGTTGTTAGAAAGAGTACCCCGGGGTAGTTGGGACAAGGGAACTCTGGGAGGTTGAGAAGGAAATCTTTGGTAGAGGTTTCCATGGTATGCAAATGAGGTATTGCCATTTATATTCCGTCAACCGCTTCTGCCCAATTCATATAACTCCATGACGGAATCAATTGTAATAAAACCAAACTGGGACGATGGGTAAGAAAAAATATGATTTTGACCTTTTTATACTTGACACTAAAAAAGCCTTTTTATACTTGCTTAGTATTCAAAACACTGAATTTATATAGATTCAATTTGAAAACAGGGGGGGGGGGGGGAAAAGTGTACCTAAATTTATGCAAATTAATGCAAATGTGAACATCATTTAAATGCTTTAAAAAAACAAAAAAACTAAAAAATTTTATTATTAACTATAAACTGATCTTGGGTTAGAACATATTAGGCCTTTAAACTTTTGGGGTCACACTTGACCAAGAAAGTGTTTTTTGAAATGACCCTATAAACAAAATACACATCCATTTTTTCTGCCAATTAGACTCTAATTATGCAAATTATTCATCAAGCGTCCCCTTGGTCGCACCATTTTATTTGATATTAAGGGCCCAATTGGATCATAATATCACAATAAACCCTTCAAAAATCTGTTGAACATTAACTAGGCCATTTTCTGTTTTTTATACGATTTTGCGGTTACAAATTCACCGATACGTCGCAGAAACAGTGAAAAATATGCAAAATTTTTTGCAAATTAGGCCATAATTATGCAAATTATTACTTGAATGGCAACCATTTTGTCTGTAATGATTGAAGTCTCCCCTGTACTGTTATCTAAAAACCTTCAAACTTGGGTGAAAATTGAACAAGGCCATGGAATTTTTTTCTGCCATTTTGTGGTTAGTAAAATCAAAGGTGCCACATAGGATACCTCATTTGTTAATAAGGTCAAAAGCCTCATACCAGTCAAATTCTTGATGAAGTCCACGTTGTAAAATAAGCTGAAAATGTACCTTGACCCTCAGTGGAGTATTCTATTTCATTAAAACCAAACTCCATTTATGGTTTACAAGCACACCCTCATTTGTTTCTGAAGTCAAGGGTCAATCAAGGTCAAAGGTCATGTAAACCCTATCATTGGACCACACAAAAGGCCACTCTCAAAATCCACCCCATCAGCTGTTTCGGCCAAACAGCACTCAATAAACAAATCCCACGCCCTAAAATTCTGAAATAAACCCCCATTTCCACTTCTTATAGGTGTAAAAACAGGCACCAACAGATTAACAACAACCAAGAATTGTCCGTATAGGCTAGAAAAATCCTTAAAATTCTAGTGAAGCTGGACAAAATTGCAATAGGAATTTCTTTCACCACATGCATTTCTATATAGGTCCCCAAATGCCCATACTAATCAGTCTCCAGAAAAATCCAAGTGGTGGAAAATATGACTAATTTGCATAAATCCAAAATGGCCGCCAATCCAAGGATTTTTACAAGGATTCTGTTGTATTACTTATCTAAAATAATATTTTGGCACCTAAAATGCCTACATTTGTTATATTATTAATATTATATGTATGTCTTATCAGACCCGTTCTCCTTGGCAGAAGTGTACTTAATTTGCAAATCCAAAATGGCCGCCATTCTCAAGACCCTTACACGATTCTGTTATGCTGCTTATTATTTGGCACCTAAAATGCCTCCATTTTATTACATTAATTACTTATATACTATTTTATTTGTCTTAAAGAGGCACCATCCATGCCGTGGTAGCATTATACCTACTTTGCATAAATCTAAAATGGCTGCCAACAATAATCCACAATTTGGAGCAAAAGGTTAAACTTTTGAATCACATCGTTATTGACTTGACCTTGCACTGACCCTAAAACACATTTAGATTTTCTTTCACTATCACTATCACTGGTTATTAATTCCTACAAGCACCACCCACCTCCGTCTAAAAACCACACACCAACCACCCACCCACACCCCCACACACCCACAAACCATCCCACCCCATCCCCCCCCCCCACACCACACCCACAAACCACGGCCCCCATTATCATCGGACATAAACAAAAGAACCATGCAAACTGCTCATCTATCTTGAACTATACTTTTACCGTCATGATAAATTTGTCACTAAATACATGGACTATGTGAAATTGTTATCCGGGCCTTTTGGGGCATCAATACCAACCAAACTTGTTCTCCCACATCACTATCAAGCAAATTTTCTGCAACAATGTAAAAAAAAAATGAATTTTATTTTATATTGAATCCAGGTTTTTCGATAAAAAAATTTGATTCTCGATTAAACACGTTGGATTCTCACCTGAAAACTTGTATCTCGCCTTTTAAAAACCTTATCAATCGATTAAAACAGGTTTTTCAATTGAACACCTTGAATTCCATTGAAAAACCTGTATTATCTTAAATCTGTGAATTAGGTATCTGTATCTGTATTAGTTTCCATTGAAAAATAATATTTTTTATGATCATAAAAAAAACGGATTCACACCAAGAGAAGAATCCAAATTTTTTCAATCGAAAAATCAGGAGTCTCGGCGATACTATCAAGCTTCAACAAGACTCTCAGGTTTTATTGACTGAGAATCATCTTGATCGTCTGAGGTTCAGGTTTTGTCATGAGTTAAGCACGACAATTGGAAATATCTACAGGCGTTTCCAAGGAGGCAAACCGTAATAAGTCTCACGTTACATTCATGCATGAATACATCAATCTTGTGTAATGTACACGTAACTCCATACTCCTGATACGTGCATGCATTCGCAGTTGAGTATGGGCCAGCACAGTTTGATGTCGGCGTGAAGTCTCAAAAGATTCGGTTCATTAAGACTTCAAGGTTACTTTTTTTTTTTTGTGTTGGATCGTATGACATTTTTTTCTCCATTTAAAGTGATGTCATCTTGCCGTATGTCCATTTTCCCTATTCATGTGCACACAGTGCATTCAATAGGCCTATGACCTGTCATGCGTACTCTGTGCTTAACGCATAGGACATGAGAAAACTCACGTCGTTGCGAGAAAAGTGCTCAAGGGATTTCTTGGTAGAAGCTCTAATTGTAGAATATATTATCATCAATAACATATGTGAATTTTATTATGATAGAACATTCAGAAAAATCCGAAAATGGTTAATTTATAAAGAGTGGTATTTCGGTAGGGTATAATGCTAACTCTATGGCAAAAATCACCAGTGATTGCTGGGAAGATTCAAGAGGGCGCTTTGGACAAACGGTTAGACCTATACTCTTCGTAGAAGCTGACCACCAAGATAATCTTATTCTCTACATGGTGATGTAATTTGGTTGACATACGGTGCTGAAAAAGATCCGAAATGACCATTTCTAACAAGGCTTCCAACATGTGTAAAACCAGGCCTACTCGCCAATGTTCATGCACACAGTGTGTGGGTAATCGCTCATCCATAGCATGTCATTGATCGGTGATTGGATGGTGCCCTGTGAAGTGGTTATCATATACGATCAAACTTATGAATGGATTCATGTCACAATGATTTGGTTGGGTGGGCAAAAGGTCGAGGCCCGTTTACAGCGGACACTAACTGCACTATGTTAATTTTTCTTTTAGCGCAGTGGTTTGCAAAGTGGAAAACAGAGCCGACAGTATTGGGTTTGCAGAGTTTCTAGTGCCATCGGTGGAAGAATTGACTTACAGTGATGAGTGATATGGTCTTTCTGCAACACTGCTTCGTATGCCTCAAATAAATCAGCAGCTATTCCAGGTAACATATCGTCTGCGTAGAAGTACTGCGAAGAAACTCCCTTCGGCATTCTGAGACATAAATATTAAGAGAATGGGTGCCAGGACAGAACCTTGTGGGACACCATTCCGAAGTTTGGGCTTTCTACTGCATTTCCCATTTGATGACCACACACCCCAGGACAAAAGATCCGGAATGAGCAATAATGAACTTGACAAGCTTGACATCAGGGAAGATTTTGAGTAGCTTAAGATAGAGACCTTGATGCCAGATTGTATCATAGGCAGCAGTTAGATCTATAAAGGCTGCCCCAAACTTACGCTTCTTCTGGAAGGCTGTTTCGATATCATTGACATGTCTTGCTATCTGATCAGTTGTTGATTTACCTCTTCGAAAGCCAATTTGGGTGAGAGGTAGCTTACTCTTGAGCTCGTTTGCTGGTTTCTTGGGCTTTAGGATTGCAATGACCTATGATGTCTTCCATCTAGAGGAATTGCTGATGATCCCATGCAAGTAGAGAGAAAGAGTTGGAGCAATCGCACAGCTTCAGATGCCATATTCTTCAATTCTGTATGGATGTTGTCATTGCCAAGAGCTTTCCCATTCTTAAGAACTTTGCTTCCCTTGGGAAACTCTGCATTATAGAGAAGCTACATCGTGCCAAGCTGGTATGACCAATTACATTTAAGAAACATTTTATGCCAATCATTGTGGTTGATTTACTCTAGGGCCTTCTATTAAAGTGGGGGCATTGACCTTTAATGGGGTTCAAACTTGCAACCCTGAGATTACAAGTCCAAGACATTGACCATTACATCACACGGACCAGTGGTTTTGCCACTTTCCATTGTTCTTATCGTGTCCAAACACCGGTTCTCAAATATGATCCAGCCAGAGATAGGTACAACGTCTGGCTGCTTCACTAAATTTCGCAAGGTTTTTGTTTGTGCATTGTTGCTCCAGCAGTGGGCAGACCAAGAATTGTTCCATTATCTGTGGTGCTGTTCCACAACCACAGGTAGTGTCTTGATCTGCTTCTAGGTAGACCCACTTCTGCAAGGAAACCTTATATCTGCCAATTCTGGTTCTCAATCTGTTGCGGCATCGCCATTCAGCCCATGAGGAGTCAGCTCCAGGTGGGAGATGCTCACCAGGTTCAATGCCAATAGATGATACTTGGTTGATGGCAAGTCTTTCTTTCCACAAGGCGACTCTCTTAAGCTCCTTAGAGACTGTTTCAAGAGGTTGGACTTTGCGTAAGAATTCTCTGAATTTAAGGCGGTTGGCAGCAGGTATCTGTCCAGACACGTGCTTCACATTAGATACTTGACAGCTACGCTCTTGCATGCTCGCTACACTACGACGGATGTCTGGTGGAGCAATTCCTGCTAGGATGTATAAGTTTTCCGTTGGTGTTGGACGGAGGCATCCTGTGATAAGCCGGCAGGAGGCATTTAATGCTGAATCAAGCTTCTTGGCATGGGTTGATCTTTCCCATACAGGGCAAGCATACTTTGCACATGAGTAGCACAGGACAAGTGCCGTCGATCTTAGGGTATGTGGGCAAGCACCCCATCTTGTGCCAGTGAGTTTGTTCAAGATATTATTGGGTGAACATACTTTACTCTTCGTCTTTACTCCTCGTCTTCTCGATGTTGACAAATACTGAGGTGATGCAATTTGCAGAGACAGGACACTGCTTAACTGGAGAGCTACGACCGGAGTGCTTGTTGACAGTGTTCCAGGCCTTGCAGCTTGAGTGGGTAAAGTTGATATTGGATATCTCCCCCTCCAATCTGGTACGTCTCTTTTGGCAAAGTAAATCCAGTAGCTAGTTGCCTTTTTTCAATTCTCTCAGTATTGCAGTCGGTATTACACATCAATTTATCTCCTCACATTCCTTGTCTCAACAGTGGGTGTAGGGATTCTGCCTCTTGGAATGGAATGTTTAGCTGCTTGGTGAAGCAAGCATAGAGCAGAAGTCATAATATGCGTTGTTGATGTTAGAAGCCTGAAGAGGTCGGGTCTGGCAGCTTGGATGACAGTTCAATAATGAGTTGTTTGAACTTGCCACTTGGGCCAGTTGGCTTTCCTGAAGTTTGATCTCTTTTTGTAGAGGCTGGAGATTGTGATCTTGATGTCACTGTTAACCAAAAGATAGGGCAGTGGCCGGATCTGGGGAATCTAGGGAGGATCTTTCTGGAGCAGCGGGATTGGATTGTTGACAGGTCGGGAGAGGAATGCCCATTGAGTGCTTGACTAGAAAGTAGGTACAACCTTACCATCAAACAGCAGTTGGAGGTGTGACCCGATTCACCTGTTTCAATTTTAATTTCCATCCACTGCACATCCCCTCATTCAATGCCAATACCTTAAGAAAAGTACTAGAGGTGACACGATCGGTTGAATGTACTATAAAACTGTAGAATTAACAGCCATTTGGTTTTTACGGCGGTGCGGAAAGTATTTGCCCACGGTATAGTCTGTGTCACAGACTGCAAAAGATAACATTTAAATTGGTACTGCGTGAGAAACTAATGTTATCAGTCGCCCCATAGAAAATGTGTGTAAATGAAAAATAATCTCAAATATCTCCGAAAAACGAAGGGGTTCTACGGATATTTTTGCATCATCCATATCCATATCCAGGGTTTTGATCACTCACGATGGAGGAACCCCTCCCTAGAATGCTCCACAAATCTCTATCTTTGGCCATTCTTGTCCAAGTTGGACCAAGTTGTTTTGTCATTTCGTCTTTCCATCTGGTTTTGGACGTCCTGGCTTTCTGGTCCATTCTCTGGGGGGTCCACTCTGTCACTCTGTTGGTCCACCTGTTATCCTGCAGTCTAGCAACATGGCCTGCCCATATATGTTTGGCACTCCTAATGCAGTTGATAATATCAGTAACTCCTGTCTGTGATCGGATCCAGCAGTTTCTCTTTTATCTTGGAGTCTGATGCCAAGCATGATTCGCTCCATCTTCCTCTGTGCAACTGCAAGCATCTCCATCGTGGTGTTATTCAAACCCCACGTTTCACTGCCGTATGTCATAACAGGAAGAATGTATTCATTGAACACCTATGTTTTCCACTTTTGCAAATGCTGCCCAGCCTAGTCCAATTCTCCTTCTGATCTCAGGCAGTAAGTCGCCATTACGCATCACTGTCTTCCCGAGGTAGATGTAGCTGTTGACCTCTTCAATGACTTTCCCGTCTACAGTTATCTTGGATTTCCTGGTGTGGTCATTAAACATCACTTTGGTTTTCCCAACATGCATGCTGAGTCCGACAGGTTTGCTGGTGCTGTGAATGTCATTTAGCATGCTTTCCAATTCCTCTGGTGACTTGGCAATCAGGATAATATCGTCGGAAAAGATCAGGTGAGAGAGATTTTCACCATCAATGTTGAGTCCTCTTCCTTCCCAGTTAATCTCCTTTATGATGACATCTTGAAGGCATGAGGTGAAGAGTTTGGGTGAAATGTTGTCTCCCTGTCTTGCTCCCCTCTCTAGCTTGATCTTGTCACTGTCCTTGTGGAGCTTTAGGGTGGAAGAGGCACCACTGTAAAGGTCACGTAAGAGATTGATGTAGGCTGGGTCAACTCTTTGGTTTTCAAGTGCTGTGAAGAGTGGTTTGAATTCAACAGAGTCAAACGCCTTCTCATAGTCAACAAAGGCAAAGCTGAGCGGGATCTTATACTCATTGGCCTTCTCTTGTAGCTGGCTAACAACATGTATGTGATATCAGTGGTAGAAAATCCTGGTCTAAAACCAGCTTGGGCTCTTGGTTGGTGTTGTTCCAGAGTGTTAAGCATTCTTTTCAGCAGGACCTTGTACATTACAGGTAGAAGGCTTATTGGCCTGTAGTTTTTGATGTCAGATGTATCTCCTTCTTATGGAGAATAACTACAGATGCATTCTTCCATTTGCTGGAGACCCTTCCTCTGTAAGGCATCTGTTGAATAGCTTTGTAAGTACCTCAATAATGGGCTCACCTCCATCTTGAAGAACCCCTGCTGTAATACTATCCTCTCCAGGGGCTTTATCTCGCTTTAGTTTCTTTACTGCATCTCTTACTTCGGAAGGCATAATGGAAGGGGGTGGTGTTTAAACTTTTTGGGTACATGACTCAGCAAAGGTTTTTTTTTTTTGTGGTTGCCTGGTGCTGTAGAGGTTGGTGTAGAACTCTTCACATCTTTTGACCATCCTATCGAGATCTTCAGTTAGAGTGCAATCTTTGCATCAGAGTGTCAGAAATTTTGTTCTCTTACGAGAACATCCTTCAACTGGGTCTGAACCTATAGAACCTTTTGAGAAAACTGAACATTTCTATCGTATTTTTTTTACACGCAATCTCCATGGGCTCTGATGAGCACCAAACATTTTCCCACGGTGCTACGTCACTAGGCTAGCTAATTTAATATGCAAGCTCGTACTTTCCGCACCGCCGTATTTGGTTTTATACAAGTAAGGAATAACATGTGAAGTATAATACACTTATTAAAGTAAAATTTTAACAATTTATGTACTGCAGAGCAATATAGGAGAAGAAATACAGCAAAAAAAAAATCATGATTGTGACCCAACCTGAAACTGGTGGCCATTTTGAATTTATGCAAATTAGGTATCCTTCCGCCAATCAGGTTATGTATTTCTATATAACGTATGAAGCATAATATACTTATTTAATGTAAAACTATTTGTTTTATGGGCTTTAACATCTATTTAGATCTAGCTATACAACAATATGAATGTAAAAACATATGAATTGGCGGTCATTTTGGATTTATGCAAATTAGGCGTAGTTCCACCACTTGGATTTTGTTGGACTTTTAGTATGTCATTCTGGGGACCTTATAGAAATGCATTGTGGTGAAAAAAATTCAATTGCAATTTTTTCCAGGTCATATCATATATTTCCCAGCCTATTAGTATAGTTTCATATGTTTACACATTTAAACAATTTCTTTTACCTTGTATTTGGCTACAAAAATAAAGCTTTCTTAATTTCCTTATATTTCCCTATAATACGCTAATTTGGTATTGGCTCCTATACAAAATTGCAACTTTCACCAACAACTAAACTGTTCATACTATATTCTTGTATTTCAATATATATCTATTTTTTATACTTATTTCAAACACTTTTGTACTAAGCAAGTTGCAATAAAACTTCACGAATTCAATCTGATATTGTGTCTACCGTGCCTTTCTTACATAAGTATTTCCCAACCACATAGAACATTTTCATTTCAGGTTTCAGGTTTATTTCACATTGCATTGTAGCCCAAATGGCTAAATTACAGCAACATTTACATCTAAAAACAATTAAAACAGATAAGAAAGCATAGTTAAGTAATGGCACTAAAATTAACAGTAGTGTAAAACTTTACTCCAAATCTTGCATGGAAACAATATGCTCGCACAAACCTACATACCCCACTCCCACACTCATCCATCCCATGCAACCCAAACAACCCAAACAAGACTCACACCTTGGGGCGCCCCTTTCCTTTTTAAAGGAATTTAATTTTGCTAAAATTGATTTTCTTGCTGTTTTTCATTCAAAATGGACCAGACCGTCAGAAAAAACAGGATCCAAAAATGTATAATTTTACAGTGTGTGACATTTGGTGGCTAATTACATAGCAAGGGGTCTACATGGTCTATGGGGGTCAGCAAAACTTTCCCTGGATGTCGCAATGGCGACATCAGCAAATCAGTTAAAATGCATTTTTTTGTTTCAGTATGAATCATTTGACACCACTTTTAGACCGGTGTGAAAAGCAGATATAGTCCGGCGGGAGCCACAGTCCGGGGCTCCATAGACGACAACGGAATAAAGCGTGAAACTAATGTTGCGTGAAGAGTCAACTGAATCGATTGCCCTATTGTTCACCATTGTTCCCGGACTATGAGTACGCCGGACCATAATTACTTCTACACCGGTGTGAAAGTAATCATAGTCCGGCAGGTATCATAGTCCGGGGCTCCATAGACGACAACGGAATAAAGCGTGAAACTAATGTTACGTGAAGAGTCAACTGAATCGATTGCCCTATTGTTCACCATTGTTTCCGGACTTTGAGCCCGGAAGACTATCTCCTGCCACACCGGTGTAAAGAAACTGAGTGTCCTCCACGAGAGAGTGTCCTAGCTACCATAGCAACATGTACGGAATAAACCGTGACCTTGTATACAAGGCCATTTGGGTACAGTGCTGAAACAAATGATGCATACAGCACTCAATGGCGAACACAATAGACATATGGGTGGTAGGACACTCAGTCACGCGGACACTGTAGTTTATGACACCGGCAGCCAAGAAGGTTTTGATCAAACGAACGATATGCCAATATCTGAATACGGGAAAATTCAGAGAAAAATATAACTTGCAAATGATGAATGTCTGCCGGAGACCCGCTGCTGCGTGTGGCCCCAGGAGAGGGGTAAAGTTCCTATGGGGGTCAAATCTTTGAACTGCTCTAAATCTTATGAAATATAGCTCAAATTATTCCTCAGGTAACCAGGAGCCCAAAAAGTAAATTGAGTCACATGCGTGTGGTGCCTGCTTTCCAAGATATTTGGGAAAATAGGCTTATAAGGTCATTTGTTTATTCAAGAACGGTCAACGTATGCAATATCCATATCACTTTGTAAAAATCTGTAAACCGCCAATGGCGGTATGGACGGATTGCTTTTTCTCCCTAGGGTATGTGCAGTTGCGTATGTATAGTCTTGACGCAAGAAGGTGGATACAAAAAAAGTCCATAAGCCAGTCTGCCTGCATGGAAGGCACTTGAAGCTAAGTGGACTGTTGGACCCAAACCTCAACAAGACTCCATATCGAGCAGTTAGACGGTCACAGTAGGAGCTTATCAAAGGCATAGGTCTAAACACTTTCAGTCTATAGACTAAAATTATATGAGTTTGGCTACTCTAACTCATCTAGAAAAAAGATTTGACTTTTTTGGGAAATGTTGACCTTTTTTGACATTTACCCACTCCCTGTCAGACCCAGGGGAGGACCCTGGGGGAACGTACATGGTTAGTAGGGGCTTGTCCCCTCCTACAATATACCTAAGTTTGGCTACTCTAGCTCATCTGAAAAAAAAAAAGTATGGCAAAATGTTTACCTTTTTTGTGAAATGTTGACCTTTTTTGACATTTCCCCACCCACTGTTAGACCCAGGAGAGGTCCCTGGGGGAATGAATTACATGGTTAGTAGGGGCTTGTTCCCTCCTACAATATACCTAAGTTTGACTACTCTAGCTCATCTGAAAAAAAGTTATGACAACATGTTTACCTTTTTTGTGAAATGTTGACCTTTTTTAACATTTCCCCACCTCCCTGTCAGACCCAGTGGAGGTCCCTGGGGGAATGAATTACATGGTTAGTAGGGGCTTGTTCCCTCCTACAATATACCTAAATATGGCTACTCTAGCTCATCTAGAAAAAAAGATATGGCAAAAGGTTTACCTTTTTTGTGAAATGTTGATCTTTTAGACATTTCCCCAACCCCCCCTGTCAGACCCAGTGGAGGTCCCTGGGGGAATGAATTACATGGTTAGTAGGGGCTTGTTCCCTCCTACAATATACCTAAGTTTGGCTACTCTAGCTCATATGGAAAAAAGTTATGGCAAAATGTTTACTTTTTTTTGTGTCCAGACACACACACACATACGTACATACATCCTTACATACGTACATCCAGACATTGCCATTTCATAAGCCGGATTTTGCTACGCAATCCGTCCGAAAATATCAACAAAAATTATTTAATGACACTGATTCAAAATATGTTTTTTTTATTTTGCATAGGGTTGGTTCCCTTTAATTTCCTAATTAGGTGTAGATATGACTTTGTTGCACTCAAAATTGAATTTCTGTTGAGTGCAACAAAGTCGTAACTGGTAGATATGACTTTGTTGCACGACACGGGAAAATCATGTGTGTAGTTACACCACTTTAATTAGCTAATAACTTCTTAATTAGTCGACCTAAGGTTTAAATAAAATATTCATACTATATTTAACATAAATAAATAATTTTTTTTCGTGTTTATTAGTTATTTTCATTCGAAAACGCACAAAAGAATGAAACACAAAAATTATTCTCCTGTAAAATCATGAAAATGTAGATTAGATACGACTTTGTTGCACTCACATAATTTTTACGGTACATTTTGTCACTTCATTTAGCTCCTGACCGGCCGATTCAATTTTGATGTTGGATTGGCTGTTTATTTTAATAACATCATTCTGTTTTCCCGGTGTTTATCTTTGATCCAGTTTTAGATGCGTATTCTGCCTTTGACTGCATGTGATTAATGGTGGATGATAACAGGGCTAAATCATCTGCCAAGTCAAGATCCTCTAACTTTGACATCAAATTCCATCTGATTCCTGTGTTGTTTCCATCGGTCACATTCTTCATAATCAAATCCACCGCAATCAGGAAAATATATCCTGACATTACATCTCCTTGCTTTACTCCTGTCTTGACTTAAAGTGACAGGAGGAGATTTTTTTATGATACGAATTTCTCTCAAATCATTCACTGGATTGCTTGTAGACCACCTACCGAGAACGTTTCGAAGGTTTATTGGACACACAGGTGCAAAAGAAAACCGCAAACCTTGTTTTGAACTTGCCTGCTATCGTAATCGTTCCCCATAGAAAACCATGCTTTGACTTTCTGTCGTGCACGACAGAAACTACTAAATCATCATCTTATTACATAAAGACGGCATATTCGGCTTATTAACTTCAGGTGTGATCTAATACATTGGTAAGCATTCCAAATATGTAAAAAATCGGGGTTCGACAAAAATTGGGGGTGCTTCTTTTGGGAAATCTCCTCATGTCTCTTTAAACCATTCTGATATCCCGCCTTCATCTAGTACAACATACTCGCTGTCCTTATACAATTCATTTTCCCTACAATCATATTTTGAATTACTTACATACTTCTTTCGAAACCTATGCGAATAAGATATCTATATAGCGCTCCATCTCTGGTATGCGCACGAGATCTTTCGTACATTCTTTGGACCCAATCATAATTATGCAATACTTGAATCTTGATCAGGAATCAGGATAAAGTTATTTGCGACTTGTAAATTTGGAGACATTCCACGCTTATAGCTTACGTTGACACAATAAGTTTTCTACGATCTCAACAAACACACGTTTTGGCCCGAAATAATTTGAGCATATATATTCTAATAAATTGTATGTATCTTCTATATTGCAGTGAAAACTATAACTGCGACACATAATGGCCGAAATCAACGTGGACATATTGACCGATGACGATTTTCTCCATATTTTCTCCTTGCTGAGTCTTGTTGATAGGGGACGAGCGGCAAGGTTAGTAAAAATTTCCATGTTGATTAAGCAAACAAAAATGTTACAAATGCATTCCGTGATTTTGAACCTTTTAGATTAACGGTGAAAAATAAGTCCTAACTAAAACATACTATTTTCAATCACATTAAGCAATAATAGTACATTTTTTGAAGAGCACCTTCATTTTTAAATTGATTTTTTCACAGTTACGTTATCTGGAAGATGCGGCTTGACAATTCCCAGGATTTCAAAGAGTGGTGTGCTCAAAGGAGTGGTCTGTTGTAATGTCATTACACCATGCCTCCCTTCTTGATCGTTTTCTTTCTTTTCGCGGCCTTCCTTCTTTCTCTCCTACGCACCAAGTGGCCCAGGTGGTGATTACCACTTTCTACCTATGTTTTCTTGCAACATGCGCAATGTGCCGCCAAAGTTAGGTGTATTTATATAATCAAATGTAAAGATATAATTTATCTGTTGGCATTTTATCTGGGACTATTGCCCCAATTGTGAAACTGCCTTATGTCTTTACCTATTTCCCTTTCCCCCCCTTTTTTTTTACCTTTCCCTCCTATCAGAGTCGTTTGCAAGAGAGGAATAGACTGATGAAGGACAGCACCCTGTGGAAATGCATCAACCTCTGGGATAGCCGATTACAGCATGTTACCGACGACGAGTCATCTCCAAAAAGCCTCTGGAGTTTTGCCAGAAACGAAAATCAAGTTTGACTTTTTGAAAACATACGGGATAGCCCTACGAGAAATTTATCTTCATACGGTGAGCGATGACATTTTAAAGTGTGGTCTGTCAAATGCCCCGAGCTTCAGTTCATATTCATCAGTAGTGCGTTTAGTTGTTATCAGGAAATATTCCATCAGATGTAGATTTATCTCTTGTTCCTAGGAAACATTGAAGAGATCTTTTGGCCGTCCAGCGTGGGCGCAAGCGTGGAAGAAAGCTTGCAAGAGGCGCAAGCGTGGGTCGATTTCTGCTGGATCTCTAACAAAGGTGCAACGTTAACGAATGGAGAGACAATCCGTATTAATTTGAGCTTTTCCGGCGAATTAGCTGCTGCGACAAAGCTTGAAGCGGACTTGAATTGAGTGAATGCTATGATCTGACAGAGAATGGGTTTATTCTAATCACTTTGCACATTCCATGTTGGAAGAAATTCGCTGGAACAACTGCAGATACGGCTTGGTGGCCAAGGGACTGCGGAAATGTCTAAGGAACTGACAGGAATTCTTGGAACTATATCGAAGAAGCTTCACAAATGAGAAAACTTTCACCTTATATCGAATCTGAAAATCTCTCGCGTACCGTTAAATCAATTCTTAGACAGTTAGGTAATTCCAAAGATGCAATCATGGCATTTCCATGCATTAGGGGATTTTCTTCAGTAGTTTCAATGGTTTCAAGAAAAAATGCTATCCTGGAGGAGCTTGAAATTTCCCAGGTGAGACGTCACTGATGGATATCCTTCAATTGATAGCGATTTACCTACAACACCTACGAGTTCTACAAGTCCCTTGGCAGTAAATATCACAGATGGTGCGTACTTAGCTTCAAACACCACCCTTGTCTAACCAGTTAAACTTTGCATTTCGCCCTAGGTTCCGCGGCAGGATGAACGACACTTTCGTAAGTCTTTGCAACCTCCGGCATATTGTTTTGCTCTTCTAGGTCAGTAAGAACTTGTCCCGTGTGTGAGAAAATCGAAGAGAAATGCCCCCGTGGTGATAAAGAGATCTTAAGGCGGTTAGACAAGAGACTTTAGACCTTTCCAAAGGTATTTCAGATAGGACATTTCAATGACATACCATGACATCCCATGAAATCATCACAGCGTTGAAAAAAGCAGTGTAATAAGACAGCCATGCCACAGCCATGCGTAATGCAAGAGTATTAACCGCTGCTTAATCATTCATATACCATTCACCACCCTTTTCAAACAAATCATTTAGACAAGTAACAAACTTAATTGCGACAAACGGACCTTAATCATGACAAAGCGACTTAACATCATAAAGGCGGACCTTGTCATTTTTGGGGGGGGGGGTGCGCTACGCCCTGGCTGCGCGAAAAGTTATGACGTCACTCCTTTTCAGGCCGGACGAAGTAATCTGCACGGCGCAGACCTCAGGGAAATCTTCACTCACGCATGTACGCACTCAAAGTATATATAACATGAAATGTTCACGCATGTGTGTTCAGGTTGTCAAAATTCAACAAAACGGTCATGCATAGCCTCTCTTGAACCATTTTTGACAAGTTAAAAAACAATTATCTCAGGAATTCAATATTTGTATATTGTTTATTTTAAACAAATGCATGACATTTGAAAATCGCAAGGCGAGAACTGCCCATAACTGGTTCGACAAGGGGCTATCAAAGTGACCGGGTATGATTTTTACCAGCAAGTTTTTATTCTAAGGCAGGAATTTAATGAGATATATTTTGTATGACAGCAGAGCATTATAGGCATTGATAGTCTTCGATGAAAGGGTTTGTAATCAATTATGCACGTAACACTTATATACGCCACACATGCGCCATGCGTGAGAAAGTTAAAAACGTAATTTTTATTGTTTTTGCAGTTTTTTCATTTATGACACCACTAGACGTCACAACTAGATAAGTGACTCTTTTACACTATGGTGTAGATAATGACATCGGATTGATACTAAACACACTCAATACAGATCTATATGGCAGGTAGCTAATGAAGCTGTAAAACAGGGATTTTGGTGTTTTTTCATAGTTTCCTGTTTCTATGACGTCATGTACGTCCACAGCTGCATATATTGAAGTTTTAATGTCACAAATTGAATGTAGTGTAGAAATTAACTTCAGGTTGATACAAACACATTCAATTACGGCCATAGCAGTTAGCTAATAAATGCTGGAAAACCCCGAATTTGGTGTTTTTGATGGTTTCTATATTATGACATCATCATGACGTTAATAAAATGTAAACGGGTGCGCCCGCATGCGTAGTGCCCATCTCTTGTCTCTGGTGTTTGGCCTAGGACTCCATCAGAACATGCTGCGCGGGGGGGGGGGGGGGGTTAAAGTGTTTGGCCAAGTGCATAGTGTTTTTGGGAAAATAACACCACAGGTAAAAATGTCATAAGTATGATAACTTTATGGATAGTGGCACCAATGTGGAATGGGAGGTTAATGACACCAAATAACATACTGTATACTGAACATAGTGTGAGATGTTAAATGTTTAATAATTACATTGTGAAGATAAGCAAAAGAGATCGTGACCCGAGGGCGATAATAAGGATAAGGATGTTAAGGTTAACGACAAACGATTTGTAAATAATGATGTTCCTGAAGATTAATGAATGATGGTCACAAAAACATTGAGTGACGGTAATGATCAGATTTTCTAGCTGATGGTGAAAATACTAGATCCCAAACGTCCTTAGAGGAAAATTTGACCGCAAAAAAGGTGAGGTAGCGTTATTATGCTTGCTATAAAACTTATCTTGGAGCAGGGGTCCGCTCCGTGATTTTTTCAAACTTGCAGTCACCCTCATGGTTATATGGCCTCCATTTTTCTGATTAAACTTTAAAATATATTTCCTCAATTTATTTGAGAGATTCTCACGGGAAAAAGCACTTTGTTACTATAAAAAGAGAGAAAAGGGGATTTCCCTAGAGTTGTTTATGACTAGGCACATGTTTAGATTGCACAATAAGGAAGTGGGGAATTCCCAAGGATCTAAATTTAGAAACTTGTTATGTTTGAGATCAAAACATTGCAGAAACATAGGGAATTCCCCCACAAAGTTATAATATGAGTGATGTAATTCGGGTGATGAATCCGATTGGTCAGCTAGTGTAAGGTTGTTTATGCATGAGAATGAGGTAATATTTGTTAGAAAGGGGATCTATCTGTGAGTAGTTAAATAATCAATGGAAGGACTTTCAATGCAGCAGTTGAAATCAGAGGAGCGAAACTAGAGCTCTGGAGCTATACAGTATAATTATAGCTAACTAGTATTACTTACAATTAAGGTAGATTGGAGTTTTACATCTAGTGCCAGGATTTAAGATTTTTGGATGCCCGCCGGAGCTTGATAGTAAATTGTCTGCTGTCATCTGTAAGCCAAAGAGCTCAGTTTTGGAATCAAAAGGATTCCAGTTTGTGGTTCCTAATGAGGACATCCATAGCGAAAGAATGGATGGTGGTATTTTACCTGGATTTTATTATTGTGGACCTTTGTCGTCAAGGGAAAGCCACGTTGTCTTGAATGCTGGACACGATACCTTCCGGACTGAGAAAGAAGATTCCCTTGGAATATAATACCCGAGGAATTTTGTATGAACTCGTGCGCTGTCATTTTGAAGTCTTCTCTGTTAGGACATCTCATCGTTGAAACTGCAACGCTTCTTGTGGAACATTGTGGAACATGCTTGCGGACAAATAAGTACAGTTATCTAAATTGTGTGTAATTGTGTGATTTGATGTAGTACTTTTGTTTTGGGGACATTACCAAATTCTTGAACCAAATCAAGTAAAAGATTCATTAAAACTGTTTATTATATATACCAATACAAATACCAAAAGCACATTATTAAAAGCGCCCCTACCAGTGAACACAGCGCTGTACAAGAAAAAATTAATAATGTACAACAAAAAATGATGAAAACATTACACAGTACATTTAATGTTTTAAACAAAAAGAACAGCAAGCCAACAATCAACCAACAGAGTGGGAGTTTTTTAAGATGCGACTTAAAATTTGAAGAGATTTGATTCCCTGATGTTTCGGGGAAGATTGTTCCATAAGGTTGAGGCAGCTACTTGAAAGCACATCACCAGTTACGGTCCGTGTTTTGGAAGTGAGAAGAGTTGTCGTAAGATGAAAGAAGGGGAATAAGGTGACGTGAGGACAATTGAGTTTGGAGAGATAAGCGGAGGAAGCTGAGAGAATGAAGTACACTGTATACATAAGATGAGGATTTTGAAATGAATACGAGTCTTGATTGGAATCAATGGAGACGATACACTAACAGATTACGGGATGGTCACGTCCAAATAAGATATAGTCGGGCTGCTTATATTTGTAGCATTTGGCGCCGTGTTAGATATGTTGAGTGGCTCCCAACAGCACAACGCATTCCCTAGTCTATTCTGGAGATATCAGTGATTTGAACAGCAAGTTTTACAGGGTCTGGATCCATATAACGGCGGTAGCGAGATATATTGCGAGATGTGGTAGCTGATACATTTACTTGCGAAGATATTTGATCAGTCATAGACAAAACAGGGTCAAACATAATTCCAAGATGTTGAGTGTGTGGTTGGGTGTTTTCTGACATTATCCAATGACAAGTATAACGTTCTTGAGACGAGAAATGGATCTTGATGAGCCGCCTGAAAATTCAGTCTTTGGATTGAAAAGTTGTAGTTGTTGAGAAGCTCCAGTTGTGATTGTTTGTGAAATTTTGTAGTTTGCAAAGAGCATCTCAAATGCCACCACCCCCCCCCCCCCCCCCCCCCCTGATATTCTTGGATCAAATGTTACAACATTGCGTTCTCGGCATAGATATGGTAGCTGAGTTATTACGGCGCAGTATGCTTGCCAACAGGATGCGGATAAAGGTGTATCTAGTGGTACCATGATCGATCCTTGTGGGAAGCATATTCCATTAAATGACTGTCTGATGAGATCCGGAGAGATACACACTCTGTTTTTTCGATGACGAGATAGTTATTGAAACCAATGCAAAGCTGTGCCGAAACATGAAAATCTTGATGTAAACCTGTGAAACAAATATTGAATGATCTATAGTATCAAATGCTGCACTTAGGTCGAGCATAACAAGAAAAACGACAGGTTGTCAATGGCTATATAAAATACATTTTTACTCGTATAAGAGCTGATTCAGTGGAGTGGAGATGGCTTGTAAGCAGACTGAAATTTTTCGTCAAGTCATTTACCTTTCAAATGCTCAGGTTAAGCGATCTGCGGCAGCCATTTCTATAACATGTGCAAGGACCTAATGTTCGCACCGGCCTGTAATTCTGGCGCATATTTTGTCCAACGTCTGTTTTTGATATTGGGAGATGAGCGCTTCCTTGAGAGAATCAGGGAAAACACCTGATGAGAAGGTAACAAAAGATATTAATTTAGATCATTTGTGCACAAGGCTCATTTATTTGGTTTGAAAGGTTTCTGACCTTAGACGTATACGAGAGTCATAACCCTAACCCCAATTGAACATCACAAAATCTCACAAAATGTCAGTTGGTGATGCTATTTGTTAATTTGTAGATTTTGCTACATTAATGTGATTTTGTAAGTTGGAGTGATTTAAAGTGAACCACACACACACATATCCACACACACACACACCAACGCACCGCACACACCCTACACACATGCACATACACATGCCCCACATACACGAACCCAACATACGGCACAACATGCACACACACCACCACACACACATACAACAACAACAAGACAACATGCCATTAAAAATCACAACAAAATAGAAAAAAAAGAAGGAAATAAGGAAAACGCACAATGTCGAGCATTGATAGTGAATGTGATACAATGAACGCCAAGTGAGTGGGTCTAGAGTTAATGGACGTTGTATATAAAAAATGTTAGAAAAAGTACAGAGGAAGTGAGAATTTTTGCAATGAAGATATCAAACTGAGAGTAAATGTGATGTATTTGAACAGTAGTTCAGTATTATTAATGTATGGTATCCAAAAGTGTTCGATATTATTAAAAACGTGATCTTATTTTTGCGAAATATGTTGTGGAATTGATTCCACTATGATAAAAAATTCGTATCGATTAAGTCCAAATTGAATGTCGAGTATGGTTGCCAAAATGCGTCTCGCCCTAAGATTTATAAAACTCATAGCGAGACTTAATTAATGTTATTGGGCGTAAATCATCAAAATTATTCATTATCATGGTGGGATCGATATTTTCACACACTTGGCCGCTCAAAACCGTATGTTCTGGAGTTGGTCTCATAGACGGGAAGTAAACCGCACGTGTTCCTAACCTGGCAGCGGTCAATATGTGAAAACAAAAAGACATTTCAGATTCCTAGTTTATGATATGGGGACAACCATACATGTAGATGTTATAGAAAATAGTAATGGTAATGATAGAACAAACATATCTAGTGACAACGATGGCAATGAAGCTACAGCTTCATACAGGGTTTTCTTTTTGGATATCAATGTATATTATCCAAATTGATTGTTATTGAAAACTTTGACTGATTTAAGTCAATAGTTAAACTTAAAACAAACTTAAAGTTTGTGGAAAACATGGTAAAGACTAGTATTCCACTATGGTCTAGACGAGTTGCGGTTTATGACCAAGGATGAAATGCACAGAGAGTGATCTTTGGACAAAGGACCATCGTCGTATGGTAACAATTAATGGTATTCAACGTAATCATTTGGATCGTTTAAATTGAGGTGAGGCGTAAGTGTTGTACATCAAAACCGATCAATATTTGACATTATTTTTTTCTAGTTCAAGTTGTTAGAGATACAAACCTGCAAACCACTTTGTTACTGTACTAAAATCCTAATTGGGCATTCTATTTTAAATCTTTTATCAGGAAACTTTCTGACTTTAAAAATGTGGCCATTATCATTCTCAAAATAATTCCAAAATATCCGTGGGATGTTTTTTTTTAAATAAAGGTACAATTAATAGAATCTTGAAAGGTTGCATACCAAACATGTGGTTAGTGAGCACTGAAGCCCAGTCTCACGTTGGAATGTTGAACGTTAAAGGGCTGTTCGTGGAGTCCTAGCACCTTCAGTTTGTTCATACTTCACTAGATATCGTCAAGCAAAGGTTATATCCAAAGATTATCAGTTAAATTGATTCTTATGGCGCTTGATATTATGAGCGAATCTTCGTATCACGAGGCCCTATGGCCCACTGTACTGTAAAAATGTCGGTCCGTTTACGCAAAGAACATTACAAAAGGCATCATTCTTGAGGAGGTCGAATCTTAAGTAAGATTAAGCACACATGGTATACTGTAGGCAATTGCTTCAGGTGATATAAAAATCAATTTGTGTCAGGTAAGTTGGAGGAGGCGAGACTGTGGATCTATGAAATGCCCCTTAAGCGTATTAGAGACTTCTTATCTCAAGTGGTGACGTCAACTATGCATTGAAAACTTCTTAGTGCCAATTCAGAGGTGACGTCGAGCTTGTTTCAATTAAATTAAAAAAAAAAAATTCACTTCCATTTTGGGTAAAGTTTTTATTGGTCACCCAGATATCATCTGATTGTTCAAAAAATATCGGTCACCTTTTAAAAACCACAATTGCTACCGTCCGACCGAAATTAAAAAAATACCGCCAGACGGTAGAATAGGTTTGGGATCGTAAAACTACCCACGGTGCCTTACAGTATAATTTAATCGATGCCATCTCGAATGTCCGATCTGTTCCCAGAATAATTTTGGAAGATTATCAGGAAAATAGAAGAAAAAAAAAACACAGTTCTTTTTGCGGAAAACTTCCATGAAGATCTCAAGCAGAGGGGCAAAGAGATATACACATAAAGTACAGGGACTGTAGCAAACTAAATATAAAGCCACACCTGATGAAAAGGACTAATAATATATTAATGAAGTTTGACGATTAAAATGGTGTTTAATGGTTATTTTTTTCACTCATGGCTTTGAAAACAAATGAAAACAAGTGGAAAGGGGAAATATGCCCATCGGAGTTGTCAATCCCGTTTCAAAATAAAATATAGATGAGAGTCTTCAAATTAGTCGGCAACTGGGTAGGGTTTCCTTTGGGTCCATTAGAAATTCGTGGATCTGGAAGTGAAGTCATCGTCGTCAAGAAGTGCTGGAATATTAGAGAAATACGTAAATATTTCAATTGCTTTAGTTAAAAAGGTTCGTCATTACTAGGACTTTTTATTGTTCGCGAGGGCAAAACCATACAGTATGTGGTTATAGTTTTGAATAGTGTTCTTTATAGTTGTGGACATTGTGATTAGTAAAAGAGAAGCGATATCTGCAAGCTATAATGTCAGGATCATGCATGGATTGATTTTGGGGGAGAGGTCTTAATGTCAGAATAAGTGATACGTTCCTGGAAATAACAAATACCAATCAATTAAAGATGTATGCAGAGAATCTGATACTTTTGAACGTTTCAGACAAAACACAATTTTAGTAAATTGGTATATCTGGAATTCTTCACATAAAAGAAAGAAGAATCCCAAAACAAGTAGTTTAAGAGACACGGATGGACCGGCCACGCATTGACCCCCAGCACCACCACCACTACTCAACGGAATAGTCAGTTCTACCTACCGGGAAACCGGGAACAAGACAGCAAGAAAGGAAGCAAGAGAGGAAAGAAGGTATTGAGAGATGGACGTACGTCCCTACATAATGGGCTGGTCTGCGGTGCAAAATTCTGCACTCTTAACAATGAGGAATTTTGAATGATAAATGAATGCAAGTCATTCTCAATATAAAAAGTATTCAGCAGCAATAGCACGGTTAGAAATTGCCATGATCCTAAATGAAAAGAATCCTCTTGATATTTAAAATGTCCAATTACAACACCTCCTGGAGTAGATGGTAAATATTTCTTGGACGCAAGTGTTAAAGATAAAATCAGACCATGCTTACTTTGATATGCGGGTACTCCTCTAGAACAGCAGCTTCTTTGTCCGCAATCCAGCTTATTGCGTCGAGAAGAACAATATCACACATTGTTAAGCTGTTTCCGACTAGGTATCCGGTACCTGTGGATTCAAGCACCTGAAAAAGCAATTAACGACATCTATTTCTAACAAAACTGTATACAGCTGTAAAGAAAGAACATGACGTGAACGGGTAGATAGCCTGCCTGAGCTGCCTCTAAGTTAATTGCCACTTTTTAAATACCTATATTCTGTTTTAGCAGTTGGTTGTTAGGCAAATAGTAACTCCGCTATTCAAGTTGTGGAACAGCATCACAGACAATGGAACATTTCGTGGTCTGCCCACTGCTAGAGCAACCATGCACACACAAGGAATTCAATGAAGCAGCCAGACGATGTACTCGTCTCTGGCTAGAGTATATTGAGAAATACTGTGTTTGGACTCGACAGAACATGCAGAAGAAGAAGGAGAAGTTGAGGCTAATGTCAGTCCGTGCATACGTTTAAATAAAAATGGCTGCATTAGTGCATTAACAGGCAACACAATTGTTATGTGTGCCGTAAAGCTGCGACACTAGTTTCAACTTTGGGATTTGATATGACGAAGAACGACGATATCAGTGTTAAGTTCCGTTATGTCGGATTCTAGACACAGCTGTTTGAATATATCATTTATTATGACAAAACTAGAATAAAATAAACAAATATCGACGACGACACAGTTTTGACAAACGATTTGAATTATTTATTCAACTAATTACATCCTGTGTAAATTTTATGAAATTTCATTGCGGGCAAATATGATTTTTCTTCAAAATCAAATTTAACACGTCTTTCTATGGAGAATGCGCATATAGAGGGCACCATAACATACAAATTATAAGCTTTGTAGGGCTATACTTCAAGATTCCCGCAATGGATTTGTCACATTTTTGCACAGATCATAACGTTTGCATTTGCATGTCTCTGTTTAAATCAGCTGTCCAAATTGTGTCGTCAGTGCTTAAATTTGTTCTAAAAATAAAAGACAATTTGCATGGGGTCATACAGCTGTGTTGACTGTACTGCTGACAAGCAGGATTAGCTTTGTGTCCTTTGATCCATCTGGAATTGCCAACATGTATGTCCTTTGTGTTGGGCCGAGCCGTGTTCCTCAAAGACCGCTGTGTGAGTCGGGCATGAATAAACTACTATGAATGTATTTCAAAGTGGGCGGAATCATAACCGAAATAATTTTTTAAAGTTATGAAAGATAGATACTTATCCAACTTACACGACTGTTTATGCCCGATATCCCTGAATGTGTGCAAACTGTGACGGTCACAAAGAACAGAATGGGACGCGATCATTTCGGAATAAAAACGCGGCTCAAGGTTGGTGGATGGCGCAACGGCCGCGGAAGGTGGAAGCGCTTGTGTGAAAGTACAAGCGCAGCATCGGCAGCACAGTTATATCGACTGGTCTGCGGAGCCACACAAGGCCTAGCTTTTCGTCACATATGGCGACGGCGCCCGTCAATCAAAGGTGTCTATTGAGTGTACATAAGCCGGAGTATATCGGTATCAGAGTGGACTTATGGTAGTGGACCCATCCATGGTTCCCGGGGAGGTGAGCCCGGAGGACTATATCTCCTGCCACACCGGCAAAAGATTATTCTTCGCGTATTTCAACTGTTTGAAGCTTTTACAGTACTAGACTATCAGGTTAAAATCTGTAAAAATCATGAAGATTATTTAAACCAATTGATTTGGCAGTCCTTATAGGCTTAAAGCCGCATACTCTACATGTAAAAGGAGCTAAACCAAAGGTTTTCACCTTAAGTGAATACGCTTTCATGTTATATTAAGTACTCCACGCGTTACGTAATATCCACGACAAACGATACGGACTGTAACACAAGGTGAAAAAGGAGCGACTACTCAGCCTCGTCTCCTGGATCTATGAAGTGTGTAAATTTAATGGATGTGTGAATATTGTCACCTGAATCGAATTGGATCCACATTTTTACATGCTGGAAGGTGGACTACATTTTCGTCTCCTCAAATTTGGGGAGTAAAAAAAAGGAGGGTTAAAAAAGTTGATTAAAAATGTTGAGCAAGTAGTACTCTTTGGGGACGGACAACCATTGAATCGACAGTTGATAAGAGCCCCACTTTACTCAACTTTGTTTTAACTCTTTGACCTGCTTTTTGACCTCTGATTCCGAGTAAATTTTACCCCCCGGGGATTAAAATCACGTCATGCGTCATCGAGGTTCTTCTAGTACATCCATACCGTGTATTTGATCTTGGAATATATATTTCGGACCACAGGACCCTCCGGAGAGCCCAAGAAATGCCCACCGAACAGGAGCATTATTTTCCATGGGTCCATTTCTTTACACGGGACGGTATATTGCCGCGACAGCCAGGTTGGCTAATCACCTTCTACCTACGTACCACTTACAGTAGAAACTGACTGTGATTGTGGCATGTAAGGTATGACTCTTGTACTATTGGGACCGACGGACTTAACTCGTCCCCCCCTGCACGAACCGGACTTTTGGGGTATTTATGCATGGTGGTTCCATTTGGCGACTAAGTTCAATTTCCTGAAATCATGTTGGAGAGCCGAAAAAAACATTCCAATTTTCATCAATTTCAGCTACCATTGTACCCACCCCCGCATAAACCCATCAGAATTTAGTACCCCGCCTTAAAATCTACGGCTTATCTTCCCACGTGGCTCCCGCCCTGTGGGCAGTCACGCCCAATTTTATCCGCGGGCCTCTATGCACAAATATTTGCCCGCACCTAATACCCCCTAACAGTGGGACATGCGCTCTCACCGTGAGTCCATCCGGTCCCGCCAACCGTATCTGGCTCACCTATTCACTGGGGTTTAGAAAAGTTAGCAACGGCTTTTCAAGGTAAGAATGGAATCTTTTTACATGTTTTATTATGTGCTAACCCTACTTGGAAGTTGAAGAACTGTCAGGTCTGTCATTCCCGGTCAAATTCAAGATGAACATTCAAGCCTGAGGCAGTCAACACAGTCATCACACACACTAAACTAGCTACCGACACTGGTCACGCCATTGCAATTTTTCAGAAGATTGCACTTCTGTACTGCTAAAATTCATTGCATGTGTTCTCCTTACATTAGAGAACATAGATGTGCGGGAATGTGGTAATTATGCAGGCTTTCATCATTTTAAGAGAAAAAATGAGGTGACAAATGTTGTTCCATTCACCACGCTCAATGCCATGGGAATTTCATTGTGACATTCGGACTTCTAAGTCAGTTGTGGTACAATGAAGTATAACTATGGGACTAGACTGAGCATTAGGCATGCCAAGTGCAGCTAGGGACGTTCATAAAATTTGATGCCGTGCCGTTCTCTGTTCTGATCATGCATATGGCATGCTGGAGTGACAAAAAACAGACTTAGTTTGACAAAAACAGCGTCGAGTGGGCAACGCAAAGGACGGCGAGTTTGGAAGTTTGTAATGCAATGACGGTGAGTTTGCAGCTTTGTAACACGATGGACGCGAGAGATTGCAAGTTTGTAACGCGATGAAGGCGAGTTTGCAGTTCGTAACGTGATGACGGCGAGTTTGCAAGTTCGCAACATTTGCCAAAGAACGCGAGGAGTTTGCAAGTCGTAATCCGATGGACGGCGAGAGTTGCAAAGTCGGAAAACCCCCCCATGATGACGGCGGAGTTTGCAAAGTTGGCAAAGCGTAAGACCGGAGGTTGCAAGTTCCTAACGCGAGGACGGCGAGTTTGCAACGCAAAGGACGGGCGAGAGTTTGCAAGTTTGCAAGCGATGACGCACTTACTCTACATGTAACTGAGCTACCAACGGTTTCATCTTAAGTTAAACGCTTTCATGTATAATTAAGTACTCCACGCGTCGAATATCCGACAACGATACTGACGTAAAAAGGTGAAAAAGGAGATAAGTTCGCCATGGAAGAAGTGTGAAATTACTTTGTGTTTTTTTATGTGAAGAAGTCACCTGACTCGAATGCCACATTTTAACTGCTGAAGTTTCTACCTGTAAATTTGGGGAGTAAAAAAAGAGGTTAAAAGTTTGATTAAAAATGAACAAATTACTCTTTGGGCGTAAAACATTGAATCGACGCGTTGATTAAGAGCCACTTTACGAACTTTTTAATCTTTGACCTTCTTTTGACCTGATCCTGTACATTTACTACCCCCGGGATTAAAATTCACGGCACGCGTCATCGGAGGTCTTCTCGTAACACAGGATGAATTTGATAATTCGAAATGTCCTGGTAGCCCCCGAAAGCTCGACAGAAGCTATTTCCATTGGGGTCCATTTTTACCTGGACGGAATTGGGACAGCCGGGTAATCCACCCTTCTTTTTCCGAAACTGACTGTGATATACACTTACAGGTATGGCTGTACATGGGACCGACGGCTTACGTCCCCTCCGAAGGAACGGGTAATTATCATGTCTTTTGCCCAAGTCCAACTGGAAACCATGGGGAGAGCGAATTCCAAATTTCAATCAATATCTCTTGTCAGATTAATCCAGAATTTAGTACCCGATTAAATCCCTCCAAGTGGTCCCGCCGGGAGTTGAACCGGGACCTCTAGCACCAAAGGTAATAACCCTAACCAGTGGGGCCATGCGCTCCCTCCCGTGGTCCGGTCGAAACGATCTTCCTCACACACTGGGGTTCGAAAAGTAAGCAACGGTTTTTCAAGGTAAATGGAATTCCCTTTTTACCTGTTTTTATTTAATGTGTAACCCTACGTGAAGTTGAAGAACCTGTCATGGTTCCTGTCAATTCCCGGTCATTCAAGATGAACATTCACAGCCTGAGGCTAGTTCCACTGCATCACCCACACTAACAGTCATCACACGCACTGGTCACTGCCATTGCAATTTTTCATAATATCACTTCTGTACTGTCAGAAAAATTCTTGCATTGGTCTCCTAACATTATAGAACATGGATATTGCTGGACTGTGAGTACTTATTTGCAGGCTTTTCATTCATTTCAATTCACATCATTAAGAGAAAATGAGGGTGAGCAAATGTTTTCCATCACACGCCTCATGCCATGGAAATTTCATTGTTGACATCGACTTCTAAGTCAGTGTGTGGTACAATGAAGTATAACTATGGAACTAACGGAGCCTGAGGCCTGGCCCATGGCAGCTAGGGACGTTCATAAATTTGGCATGCTTGCCGTTCTCTGTTCTTGCTCATGCATAATGGCATGCCTGGAGTGAACATAAAACAGACTTATTTTGACAACCGCGTCGAGTGTGCAACGCAAGACGGCGAGAGTTTGCAATTTGTAATGCAATACGGTGATTTGCAGCTTGGGGGGGGGGTAACAAAGCGATGACGGCGATAGATTGCAAGTTCGTAATGCGGTGACGGCGAGAGTTTGCAAGTTCGTAACGTGATTACGGCGAGTTTGCAAGTTCGCAACATTGCAAAAGCGGGCGAGAGTTTGCAAGTTCGTAATGCATGACGGCGATAGTTGCATTTCGTAACTTGATGAGGGAGTTGTTGCAGTTGCACCACGAAGACCGGCGAGAGTTTGGTAAGTTCCAACGCGAGACGGCGAGTTTGCAACGCAAAGACGGCGAAGTTTTGCAAGTTTGCAACGCGATGACGGCAATTTGCCAATGCAAAGACGGGCCGAGAGTTTGCAAGTCGTAACGTGTGATGCGAGTTTTTTGCAAGTTTGCAACCGCGAAAGACGCGAGAGTTTCAAGTTCGTACGCGATGACGAAAGTTTTGCAACGTAAGAATGGGAAGGTTCCGCAAGTTCGTAACGCGATGACAGCGAGAGTTTGCAAGTTCGTAACGCGATGACGGAAAGTTTGCAATGCGATGACGGCAAGAGTTTGCATTTTTGTAACATTTGACGGTGAAAGTTGCAACTTTGTAAAAAGCGATGACTGCGGTTGCAGTTTGCAATAACAGAATACGGCTGAGACTTTCATGTTCGTACTGTGATTACGGGAGTTAAACTCGCCGTCGTCGCGTACAAAACTTGTAAACTCAATGTCATCGCGTTACAAACTTGCAAATTCTCGCCGTCACCTCGTGACAAACTTGCAAACTCGCCATCTTCGCTTGCAAACTGGGCGTTTTTAATGGGGACCCCGCTCTACCGTGCTATGCATCATGTCATGTTCCAAGTACCATTGGGAAAGAATTATTGCGCCACCACCCTATGAATTCGGCAGCCTTAAATGAATAAACTGCTGTTTGAAAAACGGTGGCGGAATACTGAATTTATCCCGACCGTTTGTGTGTGAACATAGCTGGCAGGGACGGACTTTTAAGGAGAGTGAGCTATAGCTCCCCTACACCTCTCCTTAAATGCTTTTTAGGAGATTGATTATTAGAGCTCCCCTTGGGTAATTGTTCTTTTCCCTGGTGTAGCAGTGGTAAATGCTGAACCGATCCCTCAAAACTCTCCCCGATATGACCAGGAAGAGCTTTTTACCGAGCACCACCTTATTTTAAAAGTCAGTCCCCTGTAAAATGCTCGTCAGGGATGCCAATGGTCGTCTGAGGTTGTCCTGTTAGTAAAGGAACTTTACTGTAACAAAAGCGTCAATGAAGAGCGGTCCATACGAAACGTCTTCCGCTTTGCTCGTATATTTAGGTTGAATGCAAACTATCTCATGTTTGCAAAATCAAATTTACATAAAATGACAATTGGGAACATTAATAATCCCTGGCACTACGATAATCCCTGCGAGAATCGTTCTGTGACTATCCCGCAATTTTGCATCCTTATCGGCCCCAGCCATATATTATACCCAACATTCCCCGGGGTGGGGGGGGGGTAGTCCTGATATCATGACTAACTAGCTTTAACTTTTTTATGGCGCTGTTATCATAGACGATCTAGTCAGATGAGTTGTGTGTAGTGAAAGTTCCATTTAAGCCAGATACACAGTCACTTCTGCTCTAACTTTACTCTGCAAAGTACCTTAAATATTCATTCTTTGCCATACTTATATTAGGCCATTCTTGAGAGTCCTTCTAATCATGTGATAACCATTTGTTCCAGATCCATTAATGAAATTTCAGTGAAACGAACCTTGTGTGTCTACATTGGCTGCCAACTTTGGCAGCCTGTGTACATGTGTACAATGAACTTTTTTGGAACAAATTGTAACATCGGTTACAAATTGGGTAAGACAATTAATCTACAGACTCTAGAGAATGCCTATGTATGTCAAAAAGAACATTATTTTTTCTTTTTATTATAGGAAATATTGATCTCAAAACATCTCAAACTTAAACTGGCCATTGTGAACTCCACAGAACATTTAACTTATGCAACCAAAAGAGTAGGTCCAATTTTAAAGATATGCCATAGGTTACAATTATTAGGAACTAGAAGGGGGGATGGAACCATCCATACTGGAGGAGGGGGAACGTTAGTGTTCATGCCATAAAACACCGTCCCAGCACCTAAGCCTAGGCATAGGGGGGGAAAAAAATCCAAATTTCATTATAGGTTAATTTCGAAGATACACTGTAATTTTTCAACACGCAAAAGCCTACTTTAAATTTACTAGAAGTTTTTTAAAAACACTCAGAAATTATACAAAAGCACAGACCAAATCGTTACCATGCAACGGTTTGTTAAAAACAATCCAACATTAGATTAAGTTTTATCAACATTTAATAGGAACAGGCACATTTTTCGGATTCATCTGATATGCCATCTGCTACCCACCTATAGTTTATTTCGTGTGTGCTTACCAACACTTTTTGTTGAGTAACATTTCATGTAGATCACTGTATGCTATATTGTCAAGGGCAAGTTACATGTTGAAGACTGAGCGCCTTTCCATATAAATCTAATTTTGATGTACCAAGCACCAGCAGTGAATTAACCGTCTACCATATATAGTGTGCTGAAGTATCAGACAATCGCACAAACAGGGCACCTCACGGAAGAGTGATTTAGGAGTGAAGACTTTAGACAGGGAATCTTACGACATAAGTTTATGAAGGTATGGTATTCTTTTTTTGTTCTTTTAAACCCAATTCATGTATGTATGCATGTCCATCACTCTAGTGCCGGCCAAAGCCGATGCAATTTGCCTGATTCACCAGTTGGTGCATGAATTGTTACATGCAATACCTGCAGATGTTTGTAAAAACAAATCATGGTACGCTCTTGCTACACAATATAAAAACAATTCCAATGCATTACAATTGGCTGACTTTGTCGGTGTGATATAACATGGCCGTAGCCAGGGGGTGCGGGGGGTGCGACGCCCCCCCCCCCCCATGACAAAGGTCCGTTTATCATTTTGAAGGCCGCTTGTCAATATGAAGGTCTGTGTTGTGAGTTAAAGTTTGCGGCTGCCTAACTGCTTTGTTTTTAGGGTTGTGTGTAGTATGAATGACTAAGCACTTTTAATCTATGGATTACCTGGCTGGTGTATGATACTGTTTTCTCAGGCTGCAATGATGTCATTCACAACAATTGTTGGTACGAAAATGTCCGCTTCTGGCAAATCCGCAACCCCCACATACATTCCTGCTACGGCGTTGTAATAAATACCCTGTTCGGTAATAATATTTTTACTTATATATCTAAGCAAATATTTCAGGTATAAATCCAATGATATGACAAAAAATAAAAAAAATAAGAGCTTTCTTGTGATGTGAAATTTTACAAGTTCATGAGTGAACGGTGGGAAATGATGCCGTCGATTTGGTCACCCATCTTCACCTCTGTTTTTCATGAACAGCTGTTGTGCCAGGGGTGGCATGGGATCCCCTCCTCCCCAGTTTAGTGTTCCCCCCCGTTGTTTTTCCCCCTCCCCCGAGGAACGGAAAATGACCGGATCTTGGTAAAAGTAGTGATTGGAAGCCATAATTCACAATTTAGGCCAAGTCACGGATTTTTGGGCCAAAATCACCAAATTTTGGGTTTTTTTTTTAAAAAACTAATATTGGTAACAAAATCTTCAAATTTTGGGATATTTTGCCTCCCAGATGTAACTTTTCCCAACAATTTCACTTGCCCCTCGTTTTCCCTCCAGAAATCCTGGTGCGACCACTGGTCATGAAACTGGGATGCATGAGCCCACATTGTTAACTGACGCTCTAACTACTTCATGTCATTGTACATAGTGTTTGTAGCCATTGAGCATACATGTATGTATAAACGTAAGATTACAAGTTCAAGAAATACAAAAATTTCTCAACACCTGTACTAGTTTTGTTGTCATTCTCAGGAACCTAATGGTGAGCGAAAATACCATGGAAACTGAACAACTTCTTCCTAGTGCCAGGCAGCGAGTGTTTTGGATATTCCCAGTGGATCCTAGAATAGCTTTGTAGCTCACAAATCAACTGGCTCCAGTGTTTTTGCAGCAATAGTGCTCTTTCATCATCACATTCACAATGTGTGCACTGGTTTTGAGATGGTCCCCTACATCGCAATCTGTGACAATCTGTCTGGAGCTGAATTAAGGTGGTTGATCTGTGTATTTTTTTGCTTCTGGTGATCACAAACCATTCGGGAGGATATAGGTTATCTCGCGCAATACAAGTTCGCCTTGCAGTTTTTAGCCCTATGGCTTTCTGTCCGAGGGTCCCTTGAAAAGCAATCAAGTTGCTCAGAACTATTGATTCTAATTGACTCTCAACCTTCAAGACCTAGTTATTTTACCTGCAATTATTCTCCCCTCCGGGCGTGCTCATTTCAAATGCCTCTGACAAACATTAAGTGTATTTGTAATATTTAAAGGGCATTTCCTGATCCCGCCGTGCCCACCCCCCCCACTTAACGAAAAAATTGAGATTTTTATAAGCATCTGAACTGTAACATTAATTGTAGTAATCCATGTTAACTTAAAGTCTGCTCAAGGATTTCAAATATTATTGTTTGTGTAAGATGAAAATAGTCCAACTAGAACTAAAGTTTAACCTAAATGCACAATTCCGAAATTTGAGATGATCGGAGTTTTCGTTTTGATGCAGTAAACTGTAGTGTATATTACGTCCCATAGGATACTGGTGTATAACAAAATTCCAGGATCGGAATTTTAAACAAAAGTGTGATTTTCTATATGAAGGAAGTCGATTTAAGCTGCAATTTCACACAATGATTAGTATATGGACAAGCATTTGTCCTGCAAAAACACATTTTGTTGGAATTGAGGGGGCGCCCTCCCAGCAAATCTCTGAGTCGGCCTTAAAACAATATTGGTTAAATTTTTTGAAGAACGCCCCCAATTTTCAACAATTTGATATTTTTGCAGAGTTACGTTGTATGGTCTTAGGAACTATATCCTAGCGAAGAGAATGTATACAAAATGACGTATTTTCATAAAATAACGATTTTGTAATTAGAATTGCGGGGATCCCCAATTGTAATAACAACGGCAAAGAGCTGAAATGCTATACGTTTATTCATCCATCCATGATGAAATAGTGTCCTACCTCAAAAATAACCTCAACGTTGACTTGCCTGATACCAATAAACCATCTGAATGGATAGCGTAGACACGTACATGTCGTTATTTCCGCTATTTCACATTGGACGGCCGTTCAAATCATCATCAAGCACCGTCGATTATTATTGGGGATCCCCGCTAATAATTCTTCTAATTACAAAATTCCTTCGTTGTGACCAACGACCTTTTCGAGTCTTAAACCATGTGCAGGTATAGTTTAACTAGCCAGTTTAACCAAGGCAACCATGTAAAAATCTCCAAAAATTTTTGAAAAATTGTGGGCGCTCTTTCAAAAAATGTGCTAATATTGCGTGTCATCTTATGTGCAAATTGTGGTCTATCTGTAAAAAACAAAAATTCAATTTTGTATTTTTGTCGCTTAACGACAGAAATTACAGCAGAGTGGCCTATGGGCGGAAAGAACAAGCACTTTCCTCATAAGACTAAACTTCACGTCGGGATCGTCAAAAAGTTAGGAATAAAGATTATGTATTCCGGCCTGAAAAGTTTATATAATGGATGGACACGTCTTATTTTGCATCTCCTTTTAAAGGTGCCTTTTGTGTCCATCAACCTCCTGTTTATTAATTGGGGTCGCTGATATCATTGAGAAGTATCATGCCAACTTTTTAGTTTATCCCGACCTGGCGGTTTTTGTGTTATGAGCACATGCTTGTTTCACGGTCCCACGTCCAATGTGCTAGCTTAATTGCTGTCCATTTCCGGACGGAAAATAGCAAAATTGCTAATATCTGACAGTTACGACCAAAGTTGCACGTAAGGTTAGGTACACATGGATTATACTGATGTTGACGTGGTTCGACGATAACAATTCTCAACTTTTTTTGTAGGTAATTCGGGGGAATGAGGCTGGGGATCACGAAATGCACTTTAATCAGAACCCTAACAATGATATCTAGCTGAAAATTGTCAGCCATTTTAGGCAAGCCAAGCGTTTTTTGAGGGGCCAAATTAGGTAGAAAATGGCCCACTGTTCATAATTCTTAGGCAATGCCCTGGCATAGGGTTGGGGTCATTAATCAAATCTTGAAACTACATGTGTTAGTAGTTACTTGTAAGTTTCATCTGCTTGGAACATATTCCATGGCAATTTCAAGAGATTTCAAACGTTTTGACGCCTTTAGCAGAAGTTGACACTAAGTCATCATACATTGCTATCTACTGCGATAGCCCTACTGACGCCGCATAGAATATCAATCTCAAGCTATGTGATAGTGCATCTTCATTGGTTAATTAAGCTTCCAGTTTTTTTGCCATTTTAACATTCCATGCACCTGACACCTCCGTATGAGCCTAGTTTGGCTGTGACCTGATGAATTTAGCATCTTACTGAATAAAGCACATGTTCACTTGTCTGTTTTCTGTAAAGACTTGCTAAATTCCTCAGGTCACAAGTGCACCAAGCTATAAGCTAGCCACGTCAATTTACAATTCACTTTTAAAAAGAAACCCATTTGGCGGGGACATATTTTTACGTAGCACGTACTCCTAGTCGCCTTGTCTTAAAACCAGTAGACCAAAGTTTGTTGACCTGGCATTTCAATGGAGCACGCTTTGGAATATCAAATATCGCACCCTCCATATACAGCAAATGTCCATTTTAAAAGAAAATGAAAATTTAAATTCGATGCACTTCAGAAATGGATTTTTGACCTCAAATATAAAGCCATTCACAATTCTACCTAAAACTAACAAAAAGTGCATATCGGTTATCTTGGCTGCCATCTTGGACTATGTTCATTTCCCCCTGCACTCTTAGATTTTGGCACTTTCCATTCTTTGGTCTAGGATATGGTGGTTTTTTTGTGACGTCAAATGCGTTATACACTGGTGCTTTGTCTATGATTATACATTCTTTACAATGCTTCCAATAAAAGGTTCAATAATAAAGAGTCCAACTGCAAATTGCCTCTGTGGTCGGCAGGGTCTTCATGTGTTATTTTTATATTCAACAGGATTTGCGAAAGTCAAACTTACTCAACACGGTTGAGTAAATGTTTGCTCTGCTGGTGATTAAAAGTATTACCAATAGATGAGCCAATGTTTTACTCAACAGATGAGTAAATTTTAACTCAACAGATGGAGTGAATTTTTACTTCACGTAATGGATTAACAGTGAAACCCTGCTGGAGTCCAAAGGGAACAACCCTCCCTGGTTGATTAAACTTTTAATCATCAGGGTTAGTAAAATTTTTTTCTCCACTGTTGATTAAAATTTTACTACTCCACGGTTGATTAAAATTTTACACTTCAGAGGAGTAAACTTTAATCTACAGGTTGAGTAAAAGTTTAATCACTGGCAGTTTTTCCCTTTTTAACATCCAAACGATTAAAATTTACCCTATAAGAGTAAAAATATGTAAGATGTAATAGGCCGGAAAAACTTTTTTCCTGCCACACCTGCTTAGTGAGGGGATAGTGGATCAGCGCTCCCTCATAAGCATAGGTTTGGGTTCGAGCCCGCTGTCGCCAATTGTTGTCACTTGGTCAAGGCACTTTACCCCTCGCTTGCCTCTCCCACCCATAGTATATGATGTGGTACCACCATATGCTTGGAATGCAAACCAGACTCGCTGTGCGGAGGAGTGGCGAACCCCTCCAGCAACATTAATGAGGGAAGTCTGCCCAAACGCCAATGACAGAGAGGGATGGGCACGACCCACCTCCCGCCTCGGCGCACCATTTTGCATTTTTTGCTTATGAGTGACACGTAGGCGGAGCAGACTAGTGTCAAGTACTGACATCGGTTCTAGGTCGGTCGGTTAGGTAACAGCAGTATATGGAAACATGCCCCCTTGTAATGTCATTTGCCCCAAGTAATCCTGGTCAAAATAATCAATGACCACACCTTCTCACACACACATGTTTTAACCTATACTATCATATCATACTTATCATCACCGCAGATACCTTGTTTTTCACTTTTGTTTTAATTGCCTCTTGCCACACTTTATTTCACCTCTTTCTCGACCTTAGCGACAGTGCATATGAGGTTAGGTACGCGTCCGTGCTCCTTCTGATAGCATATCAATCCTGCAAGGAAAAAACGTCCTTAGTGATTACAAACAACAAGAAAGTGAGCCTTCAAAATGAATGCCATCCATTTATGATGCATGTGTTTAGCGCGAGTTTTAACCACTAGCCTTCAATTAACGACCCATTTCATATTATCCTGCATATTGAATGAATTAGATTAAGTTAGATTGTTTACTTTGTTGTGGTCTAGTCCAGATCCTATTTTCTATTAAGTTACCGACGTGGCGATGTCCGGATTAATAACCATGGAAAAGCACCACCACCACTACTCAACGGAATAGTCAGTTCTACCTACCGGGAAACCGGGAACAAGACAGCAAGAAAGGAAGCAAGAGAGGAAAGAAGGTATTGAGAGATGGACGTACGTCCCTACATAATGGGCTGGTCTGCGGTGCAAAATTCTGCACTCTTAACAATGAGGAATTTTGAATGATAAATGAATGCAAGTCATTCTCAATATAAAAAGTATTCAGCAGCAATAGCACGGTTAGAAATTGCCATGATCCTAAATGAAAAGAATCCTCTTGATATTTAAAATGTCCAATTACAACACCTCCTGGAGTAGATGGTAAATATTTCTTGGACGCAAGTGTTAAAGATAAAATCAGACCATGCTTACTTTGATATGCGGGTACTCCTCTAGAACAGCAGCTTCTTTGTCCGCAATCCAGCTTATTGCGTCGAGAAGAACAATATCACACATTGTTAAGCTGTTTCCGACTAGGTATCCGGTACCTGTGGATTCAAGCACCTGAAAAAGCAATTAACGACATCTATTTCTAACAAAACTGTATACAGCTGTAAAGAAAGAACATGACGTGAACGGGTAGATAGCCTGCCTGAGCTGCCTCTAAGTTAATTGCCACTTTTTAAATACCTATATTCTGTTTTAGCAGTTGGTTGTTAGGCAAATAGTAACTCCGCTATTCAAGTTGTGGAACAGCATCACAGACAATGGAACATTTCGTGGTCTGCCCACTGCTAGAGCAACCATGCACACACAAGGAATTCAATGAAGCAGCCAGACGATGTACTCGTCTCTGGCTAGAGTATATTGAGAAATACTGTGTTTGGACTCGACAGAACATGCAGAAGAAGAAGGAGAAGTTGAGGCTAATGTCAGTCCGTGCATACGTTTAAATAAAAATGGCTGCATTAGTGCATTAACAGGCAACACAATTGTTATGTGTGCCGTAAAGCTGCGACACTAGTTTCAACTTTGGGATTTGATATGACGAAGAACGACGATATCAGTGTTAAGTTCCGTTATGTCGGATTCTAGACACAGCTGTTTGAATATATCATTTATTATGACAAAACTAGAATAAAATAAACAAATATCGACGACGACACAGTTTTGACAAACGATTTGAATTATTTATTCAACTAATTACATCCTGTGTAAATTTTATGAAATTTCATTGCGGGCAAATATGATTTTTCTTCAAAATCAAATTTAACACGTCTTTCTATGGAGAATGCGCATATAGAGGGCACCATAACATACAAATTATAAGCTTTGTAGGGCTATACTTCAAGATTCCCGCAATGGATTTGTCACATTTTTGCACAGATCATAACGTTTGCATTTGCATGTCTCTGTTTAAATCAGCTGTCCAAATTGTGTCGTCAGTGCTTAAATTTGTTCTAAAAATAAAAGACAATTTGCATGGGGTCATACAGCTGTGTTGACTGTACTGCTGACAAGCAGGATTAGCTTTGTGTCCTTTGATCCATCTGGAATTGCCAACATGTATGTCCTTTGTGTTGGGCCGAGCCGTGTTCCTCAAAGACCGCTGTGTGAGTCGGGCATGAATAAACTACTATGAATGTATTTCAAAGTGGGCGGAATCATAACCGAAATAATTTTTTAAAGTTATGAAAGATAGATACTTATCCAACTTACACGACTGTTTATGACCGATATCCCTGAATGTGTGCAAACTGTGACGGTCACAAAGAACAGAATGGGACGCGATCATTTCGGAATAAAAACGAGGCTCAAGTTGGGTGGATAGGCGCAACTGCCGCGAGCGTGGAAGCGCTTGTGTGAAATTACAAGCGCCAGCATCGGCATGCACAGTTATATCGACTGGTCTGCGGAGCCACACAAGCCTCGCTTTCGTCACAATATGGCGACGGCGTCAAAGGTGTCTATTGAGTGTACCTAAGACGAGTATACTCGTCTCAGGAGTGTACTTTATTGTAGTGGACCACCATTGTTCCCGGACTGTGAGCCCGGAGGACTATATCTCCTGCCACACCGGCAAAAGATATATTCTTCGCGTATTTCAACTGTTTGAAGCTTTTACAGTACTAGACTATTCAGGTGAAATCTGTAAAATCATGAAGTATTATTTAAACAAATGATTTGGCAGTCCTATAGGCTTAAAGCCGCACTTACTCTACATGTAACTGAGCATACCAAAGGTTTTCACCTTAAGTGAATACGCTTTCATGTTATATTAAGTACTCCACGCGTCGAATATCCGACAAACGATACGGACTGTAAAAAGGTGAAAAAGGAGATATAGTCGCCCTGGAATGAAGTGTGAAATTAATGTTATGTGAAGAGTCACCTGACTCGAATGCCACATTTTTTACTGCTGAAGGTTGACTATGATTCCGGAAAACTTTTTTCCTGCCACACCTGCTTAGTGAGGGGATAGTGGATCAGCGCGCGCCTCATAAGCATAAGGTTGTGGGTTCGAGCCCCGCTGTCGCCAATGTGTTGTGCACTTGGGCAAGGCACTTTACCTCGCTTGCCTCTCTCCACCCATGAGTATAAATGGGTACCACCATATGCTGGGAATGCAAAACAGACTCGCTGTGCGGGAGGAGTGGCGAACCCCCACAGCAACATTATATGAGGGAGTCTGGCCCAAACGCCAATGACAGAGAGATGGGCACCCCGCCTGCGGGCGCACCATTTGCATTTTTTGCTTAGTGATTGACACGTAGGCGAGCAGAATAGTGTCAAGTACTGACAAGTAGGTAGCTAGGTCGGTCGTTAGGTAACAGCAGTATATGGAAACATGCCCCCTTGTAATGTCATTTGCCCCAAGTAATAGTCTGTTGCATAAGATCAATGACCACACCTTCTCAAACACACATGTTTTAACCTATACTATTCATAGTCATACCTTATCAAACACCGGCAGATACCTTGTTTTCACTTTTGTTATTGCATCTTGCCACACTTTATTTTCACCTGTCTCGACCTTAGCGACATATGCATGATTGATGGTTAGGTACGCGTCTCGTGCTCCTTCTGATAGCATATCAATCCTGCAAGGAACAAACGTCCTTATTGATTACAACGAAGAAAAGTGAGCTATCAAAATGATTGCCAGCCATTTATGATTCATGTGTTTAGCGGATTTTAACCACGTAGACTATCAAATTACGACCCATTTCATATTATCCTGCATATTGAATGAATTAGATTAAGTTAGATTGTTTACTTTGGATTGTGAGTCCAGAGTCCAGATCCTATTTTCTATTAAGTTACCGACGTGGCGATGTCCGGATTAATAACCATGGAAAATGGCAAAGTGTCCAAAGCAATTAACATAGGGGTGAGGGTTGTAAAGATGCACTGTTTACCACTAAAAAGTGCACTTGAATATTGATAATTGAAAGTGTACTTGAATATACCGCCCTGTAGTAAGTATCATCTCAACATTTCACCCACTTCATTAAATTGTACATAAAACCACGAGAATAAGGATATTAAGGGGCATCTCATCAGATGCACAGCACGCTTCTAATGCATTGCGGAGAATTCAAACATCATCATACGCTTCTCAAGAAGACGACTCAGCATTGATTTATAAAGTTCTCAAAGCAAGAGTCAACATCCATTGTTGCAAACTGATACCGTTACGGCCTACGGCCCCAACTATACGTATTTTCCCTTGGTTTTTTTTTTTCTTGGTAATTTCTTACCTGGCTGATTCCGCAGGCTTCTTTCCAAGCCAGTCCTGTCTGCGACATATATACCGCAGTATAGACATAGATTGAGACAATTGCAAGCCATCTATTTCCAGAAGTGGAACTTCTTTGAACAAGCTCTTTCCCTCTAAAAATGACGGTAATTAAATATTTAGTTTTACTTTGCATATTGAGACATTTGAAACACTAAATTGCGTCTATTACATCAATAATGTGCAAATAAGGGGTTCCCAAAAATAGGTTCCCCGACCCCTAAAATTCAAGGACATTTCGCTGCATAACTTTACTTAGAACTGGAAGTTTAGGAAAATTTAGGTTTTGAAGAGAGGAAACATTTTGCTCTGCCACAAAAGTTGTTTTTCCCAAAAAGCACTTTTGATATCAACACGTACTTTTTTCCAAAAAAATGACGTTTCAGAAAAAGTTGCACTTTGCAGTATTCAAAGGTCTAAAGTCAACAAATTATCAATTTACAACAACGATATAATTTCCTTTCTTTTTAATCATTGCAGTCTGATTTAAAAGCTTAAAACATTAATGCATTTGCAAGCAAATAAACAAACAAGACGAATTATGCAGACAAACAAACAAACAAATAATGAGATGTAAGTTTTATACATTCATCAGTATCAAGTAAAGTCATTTTTCTTTGCATAAAAAAAGGAGACGGACCTGTGTACACAGGAACAGGAAAGGAGTGCCTATCTCTCTCTCCGAGTCTTTCGAAGCCATTGGGCCAGACTCCACCATATAATGTTGTTGTAGGGGGATCGCCATACCTCCTCTACAGCGAGTCTGTTACCTTCCCAACATTTATACACTTGGGTAGAGAGGAGCAATTGATGTAAATCGTCTTAATCAAGGGCGAAACACATTGGACTCAGCGGGGCTCGAACTCACAACCTTTGGCGTGCGGGTCGGGCGCTGGCCACTGGACCACATTCCTTTGTATATTGCGCGTTTTTCATGAAAGAGAAGCGTAATGTTTGAAAAACCTGTTTCAAATCAAAATAAGCTTGATTGTTTTGTTATTCAGGGTACGGTTTGCCGTCGAAAGACGATTCCTCTTCGCTGACGCACTCTGGGAATCAAGATGGTACAATCCTCCTCAGTCGATTGCATATAGGGTACAACCACATATCCGTAGATCCACACAGAACGTATCAATTCGCGAACGAAAGTTTGTAAGAAACCCTCCAGGGTGACGGAAAACAAAGCGGTTAAAGTAGATGACCAATAACGATTTTGCTTCCCCGTTGATACTGCCAATGTCACAAGCAGAGAGTTGGTACATTTTGTGACCCAACTTTTCTGCACCCACTTTTTCTGCACCCAGTTTTGCTCAGAATTCAGCAGCCTTGACGGAATAACGTGCACGTGATACTGTACTTTATTCCATAATGGCTGCTGAATTCTGAGCAAAACTGGGTGCAGAAAAAGTGGGTGCAGACAAAGTGGGGTCACAAAATGTACCAACCCACAAGCAGATTCCTTGAAGAGCAGAGTATTGACACCATCGATTGGCCAGCCAAGTCACCTGATCTTAACCCGATGGAGAACCTGTGGGTCCGGGTGAATTTGTGAAGCAGATCGGTACATACAGTAAAAGAGCACACTACACTGGCTCAATGGTGGAATTATCCAGCAAGCATGGAACCACATTCCTCAACAGGACATCAACAATCAACACTCACATGGTTTTTTTACAAAACGGTGTATTTCTTTTAGAAAAAAAGGCTTACATCTCATTGTGTCATTGTCTGCGTATTTGTCTTGTTCGTTATTTCTTTGTCTATTGCGTTAGTGTTTTAAACATATTTACTTCAGTCTGTAATGAATAAAAAGAAAGGAAATGAAATCGTTGTAAATTGATAATTTGTTAACTTTAGACCATTGAATACTGCAAAGTGCCACTTATTCTTGCCACTTTTGAAGAGCAACAACTTTTGTGGTAGGACCAAATATTTCCTGTCTTCAATTTTTTTAACTTTTTTTATAAACCTCCAATTCTAAGTGAAATGTCCTTGAATTTTAGGGAGGAACTCATTTTTGGGAACCACTCATCAAGATTTGCAGTAGTCTGCAAATGTGTTTATTTATACCCATATAGTTTAAATTTCTTAGGATTGCTTATTTGGCATAACATTGGAATGAAATGTCATTACCTGATTTAAATTTTTTAAGCGCCTCATTAGTCATGATGAACGATTCTTCAAACTAAGATAGGAGTAAAAACAAATACCTTAATGAAATTAATATATAGCTTTGTCGAAAGTATTCCGAGCTTTGCAATGCCTAATCATCGTAATAAAATCATTCCATGGAACCATTTTTTCAAATAGATGGTAGAATCTCAGGGTTAAAGATAAACAATTAATAACTTTCGAGATCACACTCTTGAATTATCGTGGACACACAGATCCTGGGACAGAATAATATTTGATAAAAATACTAACGATTATATAATGTTGACATTACAAATTAAAAAAAAAAATATTAACTCGCCTCTATGTCAGCAGCTCCTAAGGCAATACGTATGACTTCTGCAAGACCTCTGCCTCTTGGATAGTGAAGTTTGACGGCCATATTTACTTAGCTCAGTTTATTCTGTGGGAAATGGTTGGTAAACGTATCCCTTTGTTATTATCCATTTTTGTGTTATATTACTTATCACTGCAGGTTT
>JAMKCH010004691.1:0-54806 GCA_023653785.1 Ophioderma brevispina | reverse complement strand
CAAAAATTACAAAGTCGTGAGTAAATTCACAATTTGAATAGATAATAATTGTATTGAAGAACCCACGCAATGTTGTTTTAAGGGCATTGTAAACTCTTTGTCAAGCATACATGTATTTTAATATGATCTTGCTCTAGGTCCAAGATGGCAGTCAATATGGCCGTTTTCAAAATTTCGTTGAAATCTACACATTACGATCTGTATTAATGTATATTAGTTATATTATCCAAAAACAAAAAATTATAGTATGAAATAATATGAATAGATTGGTTTGGGGCATAGGGTATGTGATCTTGCCCTTAACACTGATATCGCTCTCCACGACTAAATGACTTCATAATATTCTTCCATGTTTATATAAATATGTTTATTTGTAATTTGTCTAATTCCATGCAACTGCTATGACTATAATTTAAACATATGCGAGCTCCACGGACTGTACCTATCAACACGTGACCATCTCTTTGCAATTCCATTATCTACGCTCAATTTTTATTTGCGAATCATGGGATTGGCACAACAGCCTGTCATACGATAGGTCTACCTTCCGTGTAGTCCGCATTGCTCTTGCATGTTCCACGATATTTTGTCTTCATTATTTTTTTGTAGCAATAATGATGCATCAGACATGTTTCGTATAATTATGTTTAATATCTAGTTGTAATTACCATATTCCCCTAACACACCCTCCCTTGAGTTATTATTAATAAATGCGCAGTTCGACCGAAGCGTGTCAAACTTTGGAAACCTAACACAACTTGTTGTACTCCATATCCAATTAAGTAGCATCATGTTTGACCGCCCAGGCAGTTAATTGTCTCGTCGTTGCTCTTGTATATGGTGTACAACATGGCATGTTCCTTCCCTTGATCCCCTTTCCCCCCTGAACTCATGTTATTGTGAGTTTTATACATTCCTTATTTCAATGGGTTTAATATATTATTTTGTCATTTGCTTTTGTGCTCATCTTTTATTATCATGTTGGTATTTTTATATTATTCATCGCCTTATGAGACATGTGCCCTTTAGATATTGGAATATTATTGTGTATTTTGCTACATATTTCATTTTGTAAACTACCTTTTTGTTCAGTTCCATGCCCATTGATACAGGAGGTGCGACTTTTGCTTTGCTCATCTCAAATTTCTACTGGCTTAGTCCTGCTACGGGCTTAGGGACTATTTACTTTCCCTTTAAAATTCTGACATCGCGATCGCCCTCCATAACTTTATGACTATATATTATCCAATTAAATGATGTTTTTCTTTTCTTAGCATCTGTTAAACTTTATCAAACCTAACTAATTTAAACACTAATGCTGGTATTCACACAAGTGGGGTTAACTTTAACCAATGTTAATTTTTTTTTAACCCTGGACCTAAATATCCCATAGAGAATACCATGAATTTAACCATGATCCGTGGGTTAAGCCCTGGTGAACCTGGGTTAAAGTTAAAAACCCGCTTTTGTGAATACCGGTGACTGTGAGCTCCACGGTTTTGCATCTTTACAACGTGGCAATTGCAATTCCAACTCTCCCACATTCATTTTCACTTTTTTTTTTTTTTTTTTTTTTTTGTTTTTTTTGCGATTCTTGGATTTTGTCCCACCCTATGGTAGGCCTACAATTCGTGTAGCCCACATTGTGACATTAGAATTATATCCTTTATACTGCCATTCTTTGCTGTTCTTTCACCCATCTATCCTATGGGAGCCTAGCTCCCATTTGTATATATTATTGTATAAATATTTTTTGGATATCAGCGATTGGGCCTTTACGTTTGATATATTGTTGTTTGTGTGTATTGTTTTGTCGCTCACATTTGTATTTGCACATGTCCAAGCTAACTGATTTGTATTTGAATGTACACAAATTTGAAGAAGACCATTTCAATTCCAAATAGTATCCCGTCAATCATCACTCATCACTCTCACTCCCTCGACGCACCAGACCTGATAATGACTTGTATCATTGACTCATATCCAAAGTCTCCACCTGTAGTTATTACATAGTGACGGTCTTAATGATTTACTTAAATCCAAGGACATTCAGCTGTCATTTATTTCAATCATACTGTTCTGCAGCTTAAATAAAGCAAACCTCCACGATGTCCTATTATCTTTCTATCAATTCTACCATTTAATCATAACTTTCATATTCGTGTTTACAGAAACTTGGTTTAACTTATTGACTTCGAACGGTTTCCTCAGTTATAAATCCATACGTCAAGACCGAAGAGGAACCGTCCCCTTCCCTTTTCATTCACACCCAACATTGACTTTGAACTAAGGACCGACCTAAATATTAATTGCTCTGATTGCGACTCTATTTTTTTTATATCGACAATTAATGACAATCCATACAAATCCACACATAAAAAACTTTTGCTATGGTAGTCATCTATCGTCGCCCAGAACCGTTAACCTTGACGATTTGATCTTGAGCGTTCACGTGTCTTCATACCGTTTAACAATGAGTCCAAATTCTTGCTATATCAATTGGGCTATTTTAACATCGATCTTCTGGATTGTGACTCCGATCCTAAAGTTAATGACTTCGTTAATCTTATTTCCTCTAATGGATTTGCCCTAAGTAACATAATAGTCGACCCAATAACAGAAACTTCTTTCTGCCACGACATTGATAACAGCAATAACAAATGATTCTCTTAGCCAATGTAAAGTGCGGGCTTCTTAGTCAATGACATCCTCAGACCATTTTCCCGGTTGCTCCTATCAATTTCACAATTCTGACACCAGATTTACTGTTAATCCACAAAATTTTGATGCTACACAGTCACGGCCACTTAAGCCAAGCAACATCAAGGGTTTAAATAATGGACTATCATCCACTACGTGGTAAAATGTGTATGACGATGACAATCCCGAAACAGCTTTTAATACTTTTCAAGACAAATTATCAAATAATTTAATATTACTGTCTGTTAAATCACCAAATTATCTAACGTAACACGCCCAGGAAACCATGGATAACGTTGGGCCTAATCAATCAATTAAACTAAGATAAATATTTAGAAAATACCTCTCCAACCTAATAACGATAATAAACTTAATACACAAAATATCTCAATACTCTAAATTGTCTCTGCTTCTGCGCATTGCTAACGAGTAATCATATCAACAACGAAGCTTGATGCCAACCGGAACCATATAAAAAACAGGCAACTCTAAATAATCTCTATTGGGCAGAACAATCGCCCCCAACCACCCCTCATACTTTGAATTGAATAGCTCAGAAATTAAAGATCCAGTCGAAATCGCTAATAAATTCAACGACTTTTTTACCAACATTGGTCCTCACTTGCTGCTAAAATTCCTCTTCCTGATAACGTAAATTTTAAATCTTATAAATCCAGGTCATCTCTTTATCCCAATAGTTTATTCCTCGCCTACTACTACGTGAGAACTTTCAGACAATCACCTCACAAATTAAATCCTAGCACCAGCTGCGGCGTCGCTCCGATGGTATTAGCTCAAACATGTAAACAGATCTCTTGGCCTTATATTATATAGCCCATAACGTATAATTTCAATCTTCCATGTCCACCGGTTTGGGTCCCGTCCCCTCACTCTCAAAGTTGCAAGAGTAATTCCGATCATATAAAGCTGGAGATAAGCACTATTTCAACATTATAGGCCTATCTCCATCCTTCCCGGCATTATCCACAATTCTTGAAAAACTAATTACAAATCGAATCAATCGCGTTTATAGATAAAATATAATATCCTCACTTCTCACTCCTGCCCATGTTTGGCTTTAGACCTAAACATCCAACTTTCATGCAATCAATAAACTTTATGTAAAATTGTTAAAGTCCCTCGACCAAACCCTTGCACTGCCTGGGATCTTTTTAGATTCATAAAGCTTTCGTTCGACACTCTTGACCACGCCATTCTTATTAACAAACTAACAATTATGGATAAGGGTCCTGCCACTACTTTGATTCAAAATTATCTAGAGAACCCGAAAAACAATTCGTTGTTATAATCAACCCAGTCGTCCACTTCTCCATCAGTGCGGCGTACCTCAAGGCTCAATTCTAGGACCCCGTTTATTTTTACTTTATATCAAACGACCTTCCTCAGTGCTCTCCCATCTTCAATTTATATTTATGTTTGCGGATGATACCACGATATCCTATTTCCAATAAGAACCCAAATTACTTGAATCAAAAAAAAAAGATTTAAACCTATTCTATAACTGTTTTAAAATAAATAACTGTCCTAAACATTAAAAAAAACGAATTTTATGGTATTCATAAACAAGCTAATCCCTCCCCTCCAATTGATATTAATTAATATTGACAATAAGCCATTTTAACAAGTTAAATAACTAATATTTTCTAGGCGTCTTAATTGTTGACTATGTCATTGAATCACATACGTTCAACATGTTACAAAATACTATCAAAATCTATAACGGGATTAATCAGGAAAAGTTAAAAAACCATTGCTCTTCCTCTTGATTCACTGACCTACCGTATAATTACGCTTTTCCTTTCCTTACTCAACTAGTGTACATTAGCTTGGGGCAGATAAAAATATTCTCATCGTCAGTCTCTGTTTAAAGCAAAACATATTATTCGTTTATGTACAAATTCCATTTGGCTCGCCCATCCGACCCTCTTTTTCCTCCATGAACACGCTTAAAATTCACGATTTATACTTTCCAGACCGCGCAGTTCATGTATAAATACCATTTATGGACCCAACTTCCCTCCAAAAATTTTAGATGATCAATGTTTTCTTGACCAAAGACTTCCACCCATTATGACACTCGATCATCTAGGGACCTTTATGTCAGACGACCTAACCCAAGCTCGCAGAAATACAATCAGGATTCAAGGGGGCCCTCTTATGGAATTAATTTGATCCCCATCTTAACAGCCACTCATCTTACTGTTTTTAAAAAAACAACCTCTAAAAAACAGCTCATGATTCATATCTCTCCGCTCCATGATTTGGGTAACTATGCCTTTACTTAATTTTTATCTTTTTTGTGGGTGTTATCTTTTTTTGTTATTAAGTCCGGGGCACCCTTCTTTCTAAATGTGTATGTAATCTACCATTTATGTGTGTTATGATGTCTCTACCAACATATATATCAATTTACTGTGCTTAATTTTTGTACTACTACTGGATGGGTGCCACTAAAATCCACGCTTTTGCGTTTTCCCTGGCCTCCACATCTCTTTTGGCAAATTATACAAATATCGATGTATTTCCTTTTTTCATTTTTAAAATAATTTTACTGATTTTTTTTTTTAAAGGCATTATCAGTGGTTTGTTAAATAAAACCTGAACCTGAACCTGAAACCTATTTACTTTTGACAATTAGATAGAAACTCAGCTGGTACTGTTTGGGTTTGTTTAACATATAATATGCATTCTTTTCAGTTCTTTCAAACTTACTAACTGTTTGACCATTTAGCAACTCTTTTCATATTCTAAGCCTTAAAACTTAAAATCTTAATAATATCTAGTGATGCAAACAGTAATGTCTCTACTTTTAATTAATTTTTATAAGTAAATTTCTGGTGACACCTATACTACCTACATGGAGATACACATGTCTTTCTACAATATTTTGGATATAACCAAATATATTACATATAATATGGCAAATGTTTATGGTTATATGGTTTCAACTGAAAAACTCTACTTTATCGATAGACTCTACCACCATATTCGGGTTTCCCTAAAAAATAAAGGAGTTTATCATGAAAAACCAGGTTTGTTGAATTTTAATCTTATAATCTGTAGTTTTTCAAGTGGAAACTACTTCAGATTATGGGTTGGTTTAAATTTATCATGTTTGCATCCCTCAGTTTTCATCAACTTGAATTTATAGTTGGCTCGTTGAAAAACCGTAGTACATCAATAATCATAGCTTTTAGAAAAACTAATTGATCATTTGATAAACTGCGTTTTATTCGTCGGTGATAACTTTTGTTCCACCAATTTTGAAACGCGATTTTTTTTTCCAACTCTGTTTTATCTCTTGATTTTTTGTCGAAAAACTTTGTTTAAAAACACCAGATAAACTATAGTTTATTATCAACTTGAAAACTTGTTTTCTGTTGAAAACCTTAGTTTTTTCATTATTTATAAACTGAGGGGGTTAGTACTTGCCGGATAAATCTTGTAATTTAAAAAACGGGTATTTTCATGCTTTTTGCATTGTAAAAACTGTGTTAATTCATTTATACCAAGTGATGCCTTTGAACAAAATGACACGATTAGAGGAAATGTGCTATAGTGTATTTCCCAAGACCGATCTTTCCCCAACCATCGTACCAAGCCGTTCCCATTAGCATGGAGAGATGGTACTTACCAAGAAAAATATCGATAGAATTTTTGGACGAAAAAAGGCCACCACAACAATAATTATGTTAACCCTATCCATTGTACGCTGACATTAACATCCATTTTATCAAGACTGTCCTATTACAATGTACTCTACTCACCTCACTTACATTTAGCTTAGGAATATTATCATGTTTTCATCAGGTTAGGGCCACATTGTTTAATCCACATAGAACGCACTCTACACAAAACTCGCTCATATGTAATACATAGACCCAATGTTATTTAACTAAAACTTCAAAACCTACAGACTCAAGGAAATCTTATTAAGACAGGAAGTTGAAAGAAAGTAATAAAAATAATGAGGCCTCTGCCATGATGGTAACTAGCCACACTCCATTGATTTTCAAAAGACTGTCGCTTGTGATTCCATTCCACTTGCCAATTTCACAGGTCACGATTTCCAAAGCCTTTTCATTTCACCTAATACGCCAATGGTTTTGATTCCCGGCTTTTTTCAATTGAACATTCCAAAAAATAGCTACTTTCTTAATGCAAAAAAGTATTAAGATTGGTCGGTTGTAATAGTTTTGCACAGGGCAGCTTATACTTACTTACAGGACGTATACCTGTCCAGAATTATAAATGACCGAAGGTTGCACAAGTTAATCGGGCAAATATATACCTTACGCGCAGTACAATCTTTATTTTTGATCATCATCCCTGCCCATCCCAGCACCAAGATCGCTCTTCAGAAAACTACTTTAAAATGCATCAGGATGTCGGTTTCCTACCTGGAATCTGCCCCACTTTGCTATATCCCTGTTCTGCTGAATAGTGCTCTGTGGTGCTTTGTGTGTTATGCAAAATATGAGTAAGTGCTGAAACTGCATTGGTAAACAACAACAAATTATAAAGGTTGTCCGGAATCTCATCCCTGTGTATCATAAATGCAAACATTACTCAATCGCGAGTGGAATTAACAATATTTTAACAAGAGCTACAGGTGGATATGTACACGGCGAGAAGATTCTTCCTACACTTGTAGGAAGATTACAAAAGGAAAAGATAAAAAATGTTGAAGTAATTGAACCACGAGATGTTGAACATAGTAATTGCTGGATTAAAATGTTCATATCTCGTTATAAAATCCAGTATTTCTCTTTACACAGCTGTTATCCAATGTTTCCTTTATAAACTTTGATGCAGCCGGTACGTTTCTAAAAAATAAAATAATAATAACAAAAAAAAAAAAAAAAAAAAACAATAAAAACAAACAACAATAAAAAATAATAATGAAAGATAAAAATGAAATAAAAGGATACAAGGACATGAAAAAATATACATAATAAAATAGACCCTTAAGGTAATTACTTCCACAAATTTGAAAACAATTTAGATGTCTAAATTCTGTAAAAACAGCAAAAAACAACAAGAGTCCGTGGCAGTCTGTGGCAATGCTTGGCACGGAAAAATCAAGATATTAAACCAATTAGCACATTTTTTTGAAGAGCGCCCCCAATTTTTCAAAATTTTGAGATTTTTACACGATTGCATTGGTAACTGGCTAGTAAACTATATCTGTGAATGGTTAAGCTCGAAAATGTCTATTGTCACAAACGAAGGAAATTTGTACAGAAGAATTATTATCGGGGATCCCCGATAATAATACAACGGCTGCTGGAAACGGCCTTCCAATGTGAAATAGCCGGGAAATAGCGCCATGTACGTGTCTACGCTCATCCATTAGTTGTTTTAATAGGTCAGGCAAGCCAAGTTAGAGGTTATTTTCTCGAGGTGGCACTATTTCATCATGGACGGACATAAACGTAGCATTTCCAGCTCTGCCGTTAAGTCCAATCTGGGATCCCAATTCTAATTACAAAATCGCTTATTTTGTGATAAATACGCATTTTTTAGCATTCTCGTTCGCAGGTATAGTTTCCTAGACAATTACCAACGTAACTGTCCAAAAATATCAAATTTTGAAAATTGGGGGCGCTCTTCAAAAAATGTGCTAATATTGCTTTAAAGCGATTTATTGGTATAAATCTATCGGCACATTATAATGAAATATCCCCTAAATAAAACGACCAGAATGGTTTTTTCAAGGCCATTTGGCGTATTCCTTGCGAAAAATCCATATTTATTCCGACAATATACACAACTGTAACAACGATCAGGAAGCTACATGTTTTTTATTCCGTGTGTTATTTACAACAAACGCCGTCATGCATAACCGAAACCGCAGCCCTGCGAAAATATATCCCATACTCGCATATATCACGTCTTAATTTGGCCCACAAGCTACGGCGGTTGCGGAAATGTTATTCTGTTCACAGACGTCGAAAATATTATCTAAATTATACTTCGCGAGAGATTAACGTTATCAAGTCCGTCATAGCGAATGCCATGCAAATAAAAGCAAATCTCAAATATCTCCGAAACGAAGGGGTTCTATGGAGAATGTTTGCATCAGAGGGTCCGTTACTATGTTTTGTTTTAAATATGTACCGTAATTGGGTCTGAACCTATTAAACCTGCGAGAAATTGAACGTTTTTGTCTGGTACTTCGTTGCTCGCAACACGGAACATTCACACTCAATCTCTACGGCCGCTCACTTTTTCCCACAATCATTTCGGTATTATTTCACTCTTGAGAATTTTCACACGCTGGTTTCAATTCACTGTTTCATTTGAAAAGACAGGCTATACGTAACTTTACGTACCCGCCGTAGCCCACGCCTCTGTTATTTTCTGCTTGCGCGGAGGCGCATTTTGCATATCGATTATGCAGGCGGTGAACGTCCAAGCCCTCATGTCATTATAGTAACATCACCAAAAATGTCAACAGAAATTACAAAAACAATACATAGAGTGCAACCACAAACCAATTTGGTTGCTTTGATGTGGGTCTTTTCCTGGGTGTCCCATGACCCACAGACGACCTCCTCCTCGTTCGTTATTAATACAGAAAAAATCAGAAATAACCCTCCAGTGGATTTGATTCTCTCCCTCATCTCCAACGGTTTTTGGAATAAGAAAAAAAATACATTCCTTGACAAACATATCAAAAATTCAGATTTTCGTCAAGATTTCACGTTTACGTGTTAAACCTGGCAAACGTCTGAATTGGGGATTTCTTGGCCGCCTCCCCTGATTATTAGCGTGGGTATTTGAGTAATGTGAGGTCAGGGGGTGGTTGGATGTCATTGACCGTTTTCCACAGGACAGCTGCACGGCCTGATTTTCTTTTTGCCGCGGGTCTTAATCCCTTTAACTCTTTTGCTTGGTTCGGTAGGTTTTGGGGAACTGTATATGCGCAACATACAACTTAATGTGGCATAGGAAGTTGTTGGAAACATGCTGCCAGCTCCCTGTATATCGCCACAGCTTCAAATTTCGCTGGACAGCCATTTTGGGTTTTATTAAGCAAGCTGTCCGAAGTTTCTTGGAAAGTTCAAAGTAGTAAGTAATTTAAAATTCAAAGGGTAGCGTACATTTCACGTTTTTATAATAAACAGAAAATTGGAAGCTAATCAGTAAAATAGAAAAAAGTGTTAGTAACGCGGCTTTCTCTGAATTAAAAGTGGTTGTCAGGTTCTTAATACCAAGTATAAACACATAAGTAGTGAGTACGGGTTGAATTGGTTGATGAATATCAAACTGAGGAAACTGGCTGTCAATACCGATGACGAGTACGAATCAAATCCGTGATCAAGTCCTTTGGCGGTAAAGCCAAACTAAACCAAACAGAGCGTCAAGTGGGAAACAAGGTGGCCTCAGTCAGGCATAAGAATTAGGAAGAGACAAGGTAATATTTTTTATGATTTTCCGATTTTGGTGATAGATGTTTATTTTTTATGATTACAATTTGCCTGTGTTTGCCTATATGTGGGATACAAGCACACGTGTGCTTAATGTGTTTATTCGAGTCACTAGGTTCTGATTGGGCTATACATTTTTTGTGTTCTTAAGACCATTAGATTTTGGAATTGTATAGATTTTTGACTGGTATGTCATTTCTTTCTTTCTTTTTCCAGGTATACAGGTCGTACAAGCACTTCTCCTGACAAACGGGTTTTTCTTTCACAAAGAGGATTAGAGAATTGGGGTCGTGGTCTCCATTTGTCGGGACCAGATGCAGTGGGAACGTTAAGTGGATAGTGCATTATTAATTAGATTTTAGACCTCCGATCAATATTTTCTTTTATGGCAGAATATTTTTTCTGGAAAGAAATGTGAGTTTAACTCAATATTGTGTTTGATTATGTCCTTGCACATGTGATGCTAGCAACACTGGTTGCGGCGCATGGGCTGAGGTCGAGCTGAATGAAGGTATGAAATCTTAAGAGACATCTTGGTCGAGAGATGATTCTAGCAAAAGTTCTACCTCTAGAACCGTAAGGGTTGCACTGGCATTACAAGGTTTGCTCCTGTAATTGAAAGCAATGTTCAATGTATTTCTTAAACTAGGGTGGAATCAATGGTAAGGATGGAAGTACTAATGTGATGACAGAGTATAGGCATTGGTTTACGTCCATTTGGTAAGACTTTGGCACTATATTTTACAGTCGCAACGGGTCCCCCAGGAGGAGAACATATTCGCTTTATTTTGACCGGAGTGTTGGTTAGAAATGATTGGGGATGTTTCAAACGTTTTATTAATTTCATGTGATGATCTGTGGATCCTTCGCTGTGATCGCTTCGCGTCGAGACGGCAATTCTATATTACATTAATTTTAATTCTAATTTGATGTCCGGGCACTGCCAGGTGGATGCCTTTGGTTTCATGGACTTGGACGAATTATGCTCTGACACCTTTTTGTTTTTGATTTGTCAGTGGTGGGGTACCATCAAGCACGTCCGACTTAGAGATCTAGGCCTTTAGTGTGTGCCAGCTTGGCTTCACCTCTTTTTTTGGCCCTTTTTCTTTCTTTTTTTCCAAATTCAATTCGGTCTCCAAATTGTGGTGGGAAGTAATAGATGTTCAGATCCGTTCCATTCATATTTATTCAACGGTAAATACCGTCGTTTTGTTTCTTTCTTGGCACTGACTCCCTGGCCTTCAAATGATGGTTTTTGTGTGTGAGATTAGATGGTAGATTGTAAATATTCCAAGATTTTTCTCTAATGGAGATAATTTGCAGTAATAGAACACTGTTCTATTTTAAATTACACATGTGTAACTTGTTTTAACACTGTCCTGTATAATAATTAATATTGGTAGTGATGGTGACACTGGTCTTAAAATAATATGAATTCGAATTTGGACAGTCTACTAGTGCAGCATTACATAATACCGAGTATGGAATTTAGACATTCGTGGTCCAGAGTTGATTCTAGCTCAAAGGTTTCATTACAACCCTTGAGATAACTTAAGGGGTTGCAACGGCATTACAGCGTTGCTTCTGTATTGGTAAGGCAAATTGTCCAAGGGTATTTTCTGATACAGGGGGTGGATGCAGTGGTAAGGAGGGGAGTATTAATGTTGAGTGACAGAGTATGAGCATTGATCTTGCGACATTTTGTAAGAATTTGGGCTCTAGTTTGCAAGTCTAATGTCTCCCCAGGGAGGCGTACAATAAAGCTTATTGTTGAGCCAGAGTTTGGTTATATGGTTGGGGGGTTTCCCTACGGTTTTAATGTCATGTATGATAGATGGGTCCGTTCCCTGTAGATCACTTCGCCCGATGAATGCAATTCCTTAATTATAGAATTGTAATAAGTTTTTGGTGTCGCGGGCACTGGCCCTGTTGGATGCCTTTTTGGTTTCATGGGAATGGAGTTAATTGGCTCGTGCAACCTTTTGTTTTGATGGTCAGACCATAAGTTGTTAGAGTTAGTAAAGCTAGGGGCACTTTAGTGGTGCATCTTGGCCTTCAGCCGCTTTTTGGCGCCATTTCTTTTTCCAATTCCAGTTCGTGTCACCCTGCATTGTGGTAGAAGTACGATTTTCAGATCCGTCATTCTATTTCTTATCAAGGTCACAACCTCGTTTTGTTTTTTGTGGCCCTGACGCCTTCAAAGGTGTTTTTGTGCGAGGTTAGATGGTAGACTGTAATATTCTAGGCTTTTTTTTCTCTATGGAGAAATTTGAAGGAGACACCGTTATTATTTTAAGTACACAGTGTACCGTGTTTTAGACACTGGTCTTTTAGAATATAGTCTTAGTGGTTATTGATTTTGACACTGGTCTTAACAATATTGAAGTCGAATTTAGTAATCAGATCTTTACTAGTGCAGCATTACATAATACCGAGTAAAAACCGTCGGTCTTTTATGGCACTGACGCCTCAAAGTGAGGTTTTGTGTGCGCGGTTAGATGTAATTGTAAATATCTTATAACTTTTTTCTCATGGGAAAAATTTGAGAATGATGACACCGTCATTATTTTGGTAGCATGTCCGTGTTTTAGAACTGGTCTTTTAGAATATAGTAGATTGTTTATTGATTTTGACAATGGTCTTAACAATGATGGAATCGAATTTAGTGGATCATATCCTCACTATGCATCCTTACATAATACCGAGTAAAAACCCGTTCTTTTTTGGCACTGGACGCCCTTCAAAGTGAGGTTGTGTTTGAGGTTTAATGGTAGATTGTATAATTCTAATACCTTTTTTCCTCTATGAGAAAATTTGAAGAATGACACCGTGTCATTATTTTAGGTACAGTGGACCGTTTTTAGACACTGGTCGTTTAGAATATAGTATCTTGTTATTGGATTTTGACACTGGTATTTAACAATATGGAATTCGAATTTGGTGATCAGATCCTTACTAGTGCAGCATTACATAATACCGATTATGTGTATCATGATTTGTTCTTCGGAATACGGTTTTTCGTTCCCTTAAGAAGTCATTTTTTGTGAGTCTCTAAGCTGAGAGCACATCCCCCAAGAAATAAACATGCTGTCTAGCCGAATGGGAATTTGGTTGTCGACGTTGATAGAGTGGATTGTAACACCCTGGTCATGAAATTATTGCAAGGTACTTGATTAATACAATGTTATGCTCCTTATATCCGGATATTGCGACATTTTTTGGCCCCGCAGTGGTCTTTGATTGCTCACGGCCATTCATGTCAAATAATCCGCCTCCGTGTATCCTTAGTTTTTTACAGTTACTCGTATATGCTTAAAGAGGATTTTTGGCCAAGCCCAGTGGATCAAAGGATCCATGGACAACCTGATACGTGTATGTCATTGACTCAAGTATAACAATGAGAATCTGAAAGGCACTAGGCTTTGCTGTATGCTACTTTTGGATATGTTGCCTGTTAGTGTTATGTGAGCTGTCCAATTTGGAAAATATGTATAATGTTTTGTTTCTTATATCAAATTGTTTATAGATAAGAGTACCACTGTCAATTCCGAGAGGGTGTTGATTGATTGTGAAGGGCGACAAAAAACAAACATGTCCTGTTTGCCATGCTTTAAAAGTACCGAAGGCACGCAGGTGGTTCTGATTTTTTGAATTCTTCTTTCTTCCGATAGTTGTTAGGCTTTTTGGTTTTCTTGAATCAACGTTATTCTTATATTTTCGTTCTGGAAAGTTATCCTATGCTAGGCGCGTCCATATTTAAAGAAGCTATATCGATTATTGTTGTGGATGCCAGAAGTTGCGGTTTACATGGCCACCGCGCAGGAGATCCTCTGCAGCGGCTGCGGTCAGAGTGCTGACAGGCCTAGTTAGAATGCATGGTCATGTGGCATCCCGAGTCGTAAGGCAGGTAGTGAATAGACACGAGATAACAAGTTATCTTGTGTCCGTCAATTTATGTATTAGGTGTAACTTGTTGTTTGTTCACATATTGCAGTTGTACTGTCTGCTATATTCTTGTAATGTTTCAGTAATCTTTGCTGATTGAAGAAAGTGATTGAATGCAGATAGATGTTAGTGGTATTTGTTTTTACTTCTTTAGTCCGTTATTTTTCCCGTTTCTTTTTCTTGAGTATGGTAGCACTTTTAGTATAGGCTCCAGTCTCGTCGTTGAAGAACGGTGGCTCCCCTAAAGGTCAGTTTATTATGTGTAATGTTTTCCTTGTGGCGCAAATGTTTGCGAGTTGAATAAACATTGTTTTTCGGTTGAGCATGCGCGAAGAGAACAATGTTATTTCTGTTGCGCGAGGGGCGCATTTTTGCATATCGTTATTATGCGGGTATTTGAGTATTGTGTAGGTCAGGGTGTTGGATCCTCATTGACCGTTTTCACGCAGGACGAGCTGAACGGCCTGATTTACTTTTTTGTAAGTTGTGTTGGTAACATAAGTTGCGTCATGTTCTTTTTCGTTTTTCAGTTGTTAACTCTTTCAGGAACTAACCATTCTGTGAGTAACGGTCATGACCCCGGTGTCTGGGGATGTATGTGTTAGGCGCCGAGTTTGGTAAGTATATGTAGGATTATCTTCATGAGTGTGGTCGGTATAGGCGAGTTTGGCGATCCCTGATCCAGGTATGATAGTGCCAATGGCGCCCTCAGCCACGCCAGTCTCCAGTTCGTCGTGAGACCCGGTGCTCCCCTACGGTCAGTTAGTATGGGTAAGGTTGTCCTTGGCGCAAATGTTGCGAGTTAAACAGAAAAACATTGTTTTCGGTGAGCATGCCGGAATAGGAAAAACAAACCTTTTGAACTTCGCTTGAGCACACAAAGGATAGAGCGAGTCGTTTTTAGAATTTTATTGCAAGAAAATCTTACACTTTTTAAAACCTCAGTGATATGAGAATGAACATTGTTTAAGAGGGGTGTTTAGATATCCATTTTGTGAATGTAACAAAGGTTTTAGTTGGCCGCTATAACACATACAACAATAAATTAAACGTGGACATTTGATAAGGATGGGTCGCGTAATATTTATGTTTGGTGGCAGTCCGCCCACTGAAACACATTGCTCTCTATACAATGGATTGGCTACACAACAGTAATTGGATATTAGATGAAGGAGCAAACTTGGGCGGCATCTTGGATATACCGAAACACAATAACATTCCAGAGAACCTGTTTAACAGAAGTGTATCCCGGGTGCACGTTTTAGAGACAGCGAACCCGCCGCGCAAATCAATGAGTCACTAATTGGGCTTGATTCTGTAGTATGTGATATGACCGGCCTTACCACCGGCTTGGGCTCTTTTTGGAGACCAACGTGGCCATCAGTGCTTCAATACGAAGCCCGGTTTCCATCCATGTATAGAGTTCAGTGTTCGAAACCCACTAATGGGCGTGGTCAGCAATTTCTACTACTGATTACGACTTTTCAATGTTCCGAGAGCCGCTTGCTTTGTATGATGTACAGTTTCCTAATTTTTTCAAAAAATTATTCTCAAGAATCCAGGCCTCAGTTTATAAAAAATTAGCACAAACTGTATTGCCGTGTTGATCAATTTATATATTTTTAAAGGAAAACGTTCAATTAAAGCTGTGTTTATTCAAATGTTAAAAGTAAACGCGATTCTTTCATACAGCAGCACTGACTATCCACCTATCATCTTTCAATTGGTGTGAAAGACTTAAAAAACTGGCTTGTGCAACAACGATAACATAAAGAATAAAACGTGGCCGGTCCTTAAAATTCGTCTACTGCTTCGACAGTTAAGAGTGACAGGCATACCGCCACCTCTTCGTTAATGAACTGCAAAGGCAACTTTACGTGCAAACTCGTCAATACGAGATTGATCAGTGATGCCTGACGTCTGCCGACACTTGCCTCAATCTTTGGCCCAAGTTTAAATCACGATAGCATTATCGCTGTTAAATACAACGCGAGCACGAGGTCCAGTGCAATTTGACTTTTCCCGCGCCAAGTGTTCATAATTTGCAGTTCCTGACTGATTACTAACTTTGAAAATAGTTATAAATGGGTTTAAAATGACAGAAACCCCCCCCAATAGCCTTCATTTTATCCCGCCTAAGTTGTAGTTAAACCGGCAATTTCTGATAAATAACCTAGGCAAAGGAAATATAAACAATTTTTTGCTCGCATCTAGCTTCGGAAATCAACCATCGCAAACCACGAGGTATTGTTAATCAAAATACCTTTGACTCCATTGTCCTGGGCTTTGCTATGGTGATAACTCCCTTTCACACCACAGAGGTTTGATTGCAGCAAGAGTAGCCCGTAAATAGTCATACGACCGACTGTTAAAGCACGTCCCATTTTATTCGGCATTATTACCGTATTACCGTTACATAGTAATATTGTACTTACAGTTTTTTTAGTTAGGAGGAATTGATTATAAAATTGCTCGTTTCTGCATGTCGTACCCCAAGGTCAATGTAATTGTTATAATTTTGATTCTTTTATTCGCAAAAGCCAAATATAGGATACGGTTCAATGATGGAGGTCTCCGCCTTGATATACTTCGTATGTGAACATTTTCCCACAGTTTTTGAAAGATTTAAATTTTCACTATATTTGTACTCAACATTAAGCTCCGATTTGGATCAAATTTGAATTTATTTTCTTGATTTGACCTGGAGATCAAACAAGAAATGATTCTTTAACCTAACCTGCAGCTGTCCACATTTTTTGTACCAATAGTTTTGTAAAGACAGATACGAGTTGGTTTGTAGATCACTAGGGCAATCTAATTACATCTTCAAAAATCAGAACAGTGCTGTGCATACGGGAGATACGAAAATAAAGGCCTGTGACGACCATTTCTGCTGCCTACTGCCTGGTGAGAAATGAGTTTCTTCGCAAGGAATTCTCCAATGACCATGCAAAACCATCTGCTTACGTCATATTAGGGGTTTATTTCATTTATATGTGTCGATAGATTTATACCAATAAATTCTTAACAACCTTGCCAGAAATTTACAATGTATAGAGATGTTGTTTTTTTTTGACAATGCCAATTCAAAAGCATTTAGACCGGGATTCAGACTAGTGTACTCCGCTCCGTGGCCCAGGTTTATGGGGAGGCTTGTGCGGATTCCAAAAGTGGACCTGTTTCCCCTGACGCGAAGCCGCGACCAAGCTAAGGGTGTAGGGACGTAACAGCGGCCCTCAGATTACCAGGAACGCCACCCTGCTGAGAGTATCCAGGTGCAAGGCCTCCTCAAAGGTGGGGCGCGAGTTTTGAACAATTTAAAAACATTACTTTTATGTATAAAACCAGTACTTTTTAGTACGATTTAAGTTCTATTCATGTTTGAGTAATAATTCATTGTCATCTGAAACTTCTATGCAAATCGCCAGGAACTTAATACTTGGTTTACTTGCTCTGCTTTGTTGTGTGTTTTGTAACGAAGACCGGGGGAGCAGGACGAAACCCTTCCGTTACGTTTCATGGGGTGGGGATAGAAAAAATTTGCAATTTACAGCCGGGGGGGGGGGCACTCACTCTTTTCAGGTAGGATGTGCGGCCCCGATTTCCGAACTTGGGTGGCTTGGAAACTGATTTGTCTCCGAAAAGTAGGGGCTTGGGTAACTGAAAATTTGAGAATTTGCAGGCTTGGGAGATGAAATTTGGCCAACAAAATTCCGCTTCTAGGGGCCGAATTATCTGAAAGGGGACCATTAAAGATGAATTTGCTTCAACGGGGTCTTATCTTTGGAAAATGCTGGAGAGACGCGAAAAGGGGGTCTTAAGCGGCCCGCACATACCGTACCTCTTTCCAAGGTTCAAGTGCCCCCCCCCCGGATTTACTGCGCTTGGAAAAATTTTCCAATTGAGTTGCAAACCGCTTTTTTTATTTGATATCTATCGCTCCTCTACCAACCCAGTCTGATGATCAGTTGGTGTTACCGAGCGCCGTCGCTAGTAATACGGAGGTCGCCGGTGCGAATCGGCCAAGCGCACATGGGTTTTTCAACACTTGTGTGTGCGGCTTATCTCAAGCGAAATCGTCTAGGGGGGCACCATCACCAACTACTTCATAAGTTTTGCCAAGTTGATATTAAATGGAATTTTTATTGAACAATAAGGAGTTGATTTCAACTTCTAATTCCATGACGATTTTCATCGATTGAGTGCGCGCTTTTCAACATGCGCCGCCCAAAATGTCAAAAAGTTTAAAAATAAATTAGTCATTTATCAAAGATAACGGGCTTCAGAAAAATTAATAGTTGGTTTTTAATGTGGAACTTATTGATTAACCCATACTTCGTGGTTTTCAACTTACTATCCCCAACCATCTAATGACGGTTTCATCAATTGGAGGGCGGCCAGCCAATGATACATAACAAAAAATATAAGAACTAAAGTATCTGATGTATAAGTGCTTCAGAAAAATATGTGAGGTCGATTGCAAATGTCGGATATGTGATATAGTCTTATACGGACTACTTGTTTTTTCAGCTTCATGAAATCTATACCCCCGTCAGTTTTCAAATTGATAGAGGGCACTTTTTACAAAGGATTGACGTAGTTGTCTTGGGCACCAGGGTGGTAATCCTTCCTGTCACGTCTTTTCGTGCAGGACGCCCCCCCCTTGAAGTTATGTGACCACGGGCCTAGCGAGACCTATTTTTGTCTGAAGAAATGTAGGACTGATGAAAGTCGCAACTACAGTACGCGTGAGGGTCGGGGAAATAGTTTTAGAGGAACTTGGGTCTTGTCCGGGTTCCACCCAAGAGGTCTCTCCTCATCGAGAGATAAACGGTTCAGTCACCGTGACAGGAAGTACTTTTGGGAATCACATCTGTCTGGGCCAGTGTGGGCTCTTAGACGCATGTTGCAACCGCTGGATCTCGATAGCTTCTCCAGCACCCGCGGGACCTCATCGCTAAATAGGGGCCGAACCCGATATGCACCGACAGATCCTGTCCCAGCTGATCGGATTTGCGTCTATGACGTCCGCTCCCAAGACAGGAGTCAGGAGCGGGCGCGTTCCCCGCCGATGCACAAGGTTGAATAGAGGCACACTCGGTTGTTGAAGACCACCTTGAACACTGTTCGGTTGAGGTGTCATTCCGCCGACAAAGCCCATGACCTTGGTCGGGCATGGACGTTGTCCCAATGCTCAATAGGCATCCGCTAGAATGTTGCCCGATCCCGGGAGATGGACTGCCTTGAGCTCTATCCTGGGGCGCTGGAACCTTATAACAGCATGGAAAAATTTTTTCTGTTTGACATAGAGTCAGGCTTGGGTGACCTCTTGCTTGTTTATTAAAGTCACATACCGGGAGGTTGTTGCATCGTAGTGAGCGTCTGTTCCTTGACTGGGAAGCAGGCGCCCGTCCGTAATCAGGGCAGAAGAATGCTTCACAGCTCCAGAAGGTTGATGTGATTGTGGATACTGTGATGCTCGCAAGCCTGGAGTACAAGATACTACCAATCGCCAGCCTTCCCAGTGGATTCCCCAGCCCGTCTTGGACGTCTAAGGCCAAGATGTCGTAATTACAATTGGCTGGGGCCGTCTGCCTGGCGTGGAGGTCCCGTGCGCAGAAAATGATGGGCTGTTTCTCACTGCTATCGCGAACACTTCCCTTGCCGAAGTCTATGCCCGCGGCCAGGAACTGCAGGGTCTGGGATGGTTTGAGGGCTTACTCCTCCGGGTTGATGATTAGTCCATGGAGCTGACTAAGGCGCAGGTCTTCTAGATTTGAAAGCGAAGGGCCTCTGGGGAGGGGGCAGTCGTCAGTGTAAAGGTAGGATGAACATTCCTGTCACCGCGAGCTTCGGCAATCACATTGACTATCCTTTTGAAGGTCCATGGGACGTGGATAGCCGGAGCACAGGGCTCCTTGAACTGGAAGGTCTTCTCGCTTGATGGAAATACTGGCCATTCCATGTCTGGAGGATGGATGGCCACGTGTAGGAAAGGCATCCTTCAAGTGCCAGTGTTGCGCTCCACCACCCTGGCGTAGTTCTGGGGTGATGGCCGTTAAGGTTTCCATGTGGAAAGGTAAGGGTTGGATGTATGTAACGGTTAGATATGGGGAAGCTTTTGCCCGACTCTCGCCCGTTAGGAGACTGTTGGAAAAACTAAACTACTCTTCGTTGGGACAGTTTCTACGGCTTCGTTTAAGGCTTCACAAATCAATGCATTTAGAGCTCGTGACCCCTTAAACCCATTAAGGGACCCTTAAATCCCTTAAGTTAATATTTATGCATTAAGCATTCCGAGTGGTTTGCATAAATAACGAACACCATTTTAGCACAAACAATCACCGATAGCGGCATTTCCTTAAGAGTTCTTCTCTCGCAAAATCCCGTAGTCATTTGGACGCGCCACACATTTGGAAAAAACGCGCCCTACCGCACCAGGTAAAAAAGCTGAGAATTAGGACAACAAGTTGGAAGTTATTCCTTTGTGTTATCGAACACATGACAGGAACTAACCAAACTTGGACAAACTAAGTAAGAGCCAACAGGATGACGTGTGCCCTGAATAAAAGATAATAATATCCCATCCCTTGTTACCTGGAGAAGAATGTAGTTAAAAAAGTTTTGATTAAATAACAGCTTGCAGAATGGAAGCATCATGGCGGAGAATTAAAGCTTCCAAGGAGAAATAATATTGGCGTTACTTTTCCTTTTTTACAAAATGTTTTCAAATTTGTGGAAGTGATTTCAGGGAAGGGTGAGTCATGTTTCATTGAATATGTTTCCCCCATGTCATTGTTTCCCTCTAAGATTACAGTATACACGTTTGTATAGTTTGTCTCTCCTCTTCGGATAGAGAGTTGTACATGACTGTCAATGATGTATTCAAAAGGACAACCAATTCTGTTTGGTATCTCTTCCTTGCCACCGGTAGTCTGCCAGTACCAGCATATTAGTAGAGCTATCAGTGGGACTGATGCATCCACAAGAAGCTTGTTTTCTTCGACGTACTTCTGAAGCTTCCTACCTAATCGTATACTCTTAGGATCTTCTGCACTCTGAATGAAGAATTTGTCAACATATTCCAGGATGTCCGATCTAGTAAACCCCTGAAGTTCAAGATGGCGGTACACGCCAAGGTCAGTTATTTCGCTCACTCGCCACGGCCTTGTTGTAACCAGGACCCGACAACTGCACAAATCATCATAAGTTATTGTTTTCACGATATTCCCCACATTGCTGTAGCTGAAGAGGTTGGGATCAGCCTCATCGAGAGCATCAAGTACAAGTACAACTGATTCTCCTAGTTCACGGGTTGCTGTCCACAAAGCTTGGAGGTCAGACTTGGTAAGAGACGGCAAGAGCTGCTTGTGTATTTCTTCTTCAACATTACTTTCGTGAGTTATTGATCCCAACTTAAGTATGAAGAGTAACTTAATGTGTTCCAAAGGAGATTTACCTGATGGATATGCCCAGTCATACGCAATCTTGGCGCATACGCTGGTCTTCCCCAATCCTGGCCGACCTTCTAATAGGAAGCGCCGATGTGTCTCTTCTCTTCTAAAGATCTTATGGTAAGAATCTAATCGTTGCTTGATTGGCTTACTTGGTTTTGGTATTTCAATGTCCATAGTCAAGCGAACATATATGTCATCCAGGTCAACAAATCGTCCTCTCTCCCAAGGGTATAACGGTAGCTTGCACATCTTATTCAAATAGTGTGTTCTAAGCTGCTTTGCAATTTTTTCTACAAAACCGGTATGGCTTACTGTAAAGAAACATAAGGTATTATCAATTATTAAAGGCATGGACATGCTTTAGTTTAATTAATATTACCAACCAAAAATTTCTTGATTAAATGACTAGAACCATTGCTCAAATAAACCAGCTAATTAGTATGAAGAATTGATAGCCATTTCCTGCAGTGGATGTGCCGTTATTTTTGGTTACAAAGACATTCCATTGCACCTGTCGCTTACCGGAATGGGTGACTCAGTTATTTTCTTGTTACAAAGATTACCAGATTCCCTGAGGCTATACCCTTGAGAAATATTAGGGCACAAAATATTGTGAAAGCTCTAACCAAGTTTTTCACCATGGTAGGACTTCCAAAATCAATTCAGTCTGATCAAGGATCAAATTTCATGTCAGGTTTGTTCCAACAAGTAATGGACCAGTTGGGAATTTCCCAGTACAGTTCTTCAGCATACCACCCAGAATCCCAGGGGGCCCTAGAAAGGTACCACCAAACATTGAAAACAATGATCAAAACCTATTGTTTTGAATTTGAGAGGGATTGGGATGAGGGAGTTCATCTCCTATTATTTGCTACAAGGGAGGCTGTACAAGAGTCATTAGGATTCAGTCCATTTGAGTTGGTGTTCGGTCACAAAGTAAGGGGACCGTTGAAACTACTGAAAGAAAAGTGGTTGTGTGAAAATCCTGATGTGAATTTGCTAGACTATGTGTCTCAATTCAGACACAGGCTCAAAAGAGCAACAGGAATTGCCAAACAAAATCTCAAACAGAGCCAGGCAAAAATGAAAACATGGTATGACAAAGATGCCAGAAACAGAGTATTCAAACCAGGTGACAAAGTTTTGGCACTTTTTCCAATACAAGGGCATCCTTTGCAAGCCAAGTATTCTGGACCATATGAGATTGAGAACAAAGTGGGAGACTTTGACTATGTGATCAAAACACCTGGTAGGCGTAAAGGTCGACAATTATGTCACATAAATATGCTCAAGGAGTATAATGAAAGAAATAACGTAAAGCCTGCGTGTGTAGTGTCATCCAGTGTTAGTGATGAGTGTGCAAATGATGACATCGCAGAGTCAGTATCTGAACAAGACAGCACTGTAAACACAGAAAATGATTATGGTGTCAAATTACAAAATTCTGACATACTTGCCAATTTAGACAAGAAACTAGGTCACCTCCCAGAAGGTCAACAAAGTGAATTGAAAGAATTAATTCACAAGTGGGAAGATATATTTCCTGATGTACCCAGTGAGACACATGTCATAACTCATGACATTGATGTAGGTGAATCAGACCCGATAAAACAACATCCTTATAGGGTGAATCCAATCAAGTTGCAACATATCAGAAATGACTAGGTGAAATACATGTTAGAATATGGAATAGTTGAACAGAGCAATAGTGAATAGAGCTCCCCATGTATTCTGGTTCCCAAACATGATGGTTCATTTCGTTTTGTCACATATTTTTGTCACAGGAAAGTCAACCTCTGTTCTAAAACTGACTCATATCCGATCCCTCGGATTGATGATTGCATAGATAGAGTTGGAAATGCCAAATTTGTTAGCAAATTTGATTTGTTGAAGGGGTATTGGCAAGTTCCCCTCACTGACTGAAGAAATGTCACTCTTTTGTACGCCCGATGGCCTATACCAATACAAAAGAATGGCATTTGGTGTCAAAAATTCTACCGCAACATTCCAGAGATTAGTGAACAGAGTAGTTGCATACATAGAAAATTGTGAAGCCTATGTGGATGATCTCCTTGTGTACAGCTTGACCTGGGAAGAACACATGAGACAGCTCCATCAATTATTTGAGAAATCATCCCAGGCAGGTTTGACTGTGAATATGGTGAAAAGTGAATTTTGCCATGCAAATGTCACATACTTAGGGCATGTTGTAGGACAAGGGCAAATTAGGCCAATCACTGCAAAAGTTGAAGCAATTGAGAAATTCCCCACACCACAGAGCAAAGGAGATCTCATAAGATTCTTAGGTACGGTCGGGTATTACAGAAAATACTGTCCAAATTTCTCAGAAATTGCGTGTCCACTGACCAACCTTCTGAAGAAAAATGCAAAATATGTGCGGTCAGAGCAATGCCAAAAGCGTTTGAGAAAATCAAGTCTATTTTGATGAATGCGCGAGTTTTGATTGTGCCAGACTTTCAGAAACAATTCAAGTTGGCAGTTGATGCCAGTGATGTAGGCTGTGGTGGAGTTCTCATGCAAGCAGATGAAAATGATGTAGATCATCCTGTATGTTATTTCTCTAAGACGTTTGACAAACATCAGAAAAAAATACTCAACAATTGAGAAAGAATGTCTTGCATTGCTATTGTCATTGCAAAATTTTGAAGTGTACTTGAGTACAACAGTGCACCTAGTACTAGTGTACACGGATCACAATCCATTGACTTTCATCCACAAGATGAAAAACAGAAATCAGAGACTTGTCAGGTGGAGTTTAACTCTACAAGAATACAATCTGGACATAAGACATATCAAAGGAAAAGAAAATGTCTTAGCAGATGCCTTGTCCAGAGCTGCCTAAATTTTGTTCAGAAATTTCGTATTACAACTTGTAATACAGACTGAAAGCAGCAATGCAAGAACATTATAAAAAGTGTAAAATTTGCACTGGGTAAACTGTATGTAAAGTTAACCACAAAATGGTTGAAGGTATAAAGCCAGATTTTGGAAAATTTTCATTTCATTCAAATTTTCTTTTTAAGGGGAAGGATGTTATATTACCCTCAAATTTTGTGATTAAAGATATGCTTTTCTCAATTTTATTGAGAAGGAAGAGATGTTGAAGGGGGAAGATGTATGAGAGGAAGTGATGGAAAGTTGAACTTCAGTGAGAAAGATAGAGGCAGGGTCTGGAAAGAGCATATGGAGAGAATCATGAATGAGGAGAATGAATGGGATCAGAGACTGAGGTGGTGGAAGGGCCAGTTGAGAGAGTCAGTCAGGAAGAAGTGGTAAATGCAATTGGAGAAATGAAAACAGGAAAGGCTGCTGGACCCTCGGAAGTGAGTGTTGAGATGATTATTGCGAGTGGAGAGATAGGGATTGGTGTGATGATGGAGTTGTGTCAGAGGGTGTTAGATGGAGAAGGAATGCCGGTGGAGTGGGCTATGAGTGTGTTAGTTCCAATTTTTGTTTTTTCTGAAGAAACTGAACAACACCAAGACGACTGGTCCCGACAACATTCCTGCAGTAATCTGGAAGAGTCAGCTGTTAGAATTTTGTAACAACACCTACATGCGTAACAAACCAGCCGCCTTATCAACATCGTTCATCACTCCTCTACCAAAGAAAGGCGACTTCCAACAACCCCAAAACTACAGAGGAATTACACTGTCACCATTGGCCTCTAAGATGTACAACTCAATGCTGCTCAACAAAATCACTTCTCACATAGATCCTATTCTCAGACGGAACCAGGATGGTTTTCACAAAGGCAGGTCAACACTACCTCAGATACTTGCCCTCAGAAGGATCATAGAAGTGTTGAGAATTTCTAAGAGAGAGAAAAGCTTCAATTGTGTTTGTAGACTTCTCTAAGTTTTTGACAGTGTCAACAGGGATGTAATGTTGCATATTCTCGCCAACTATGGTATCCCAGACGAGACTGTCAAAGAAATTGCCACCATGTATGATAACCCATCTTGCTTTGTCCACACCATGGATGGGCCCACAAAGAAGGTTCTAACAACTACAGGGATCCTCCAAGGAGATACTCTTGCTCCCTATCTCTTTGTGATCTTGGTTGATTATATCCTCATACAGGGTCTTGACATCATGAACGACAAGGGACTCACCATCAAACCCTAGCGTTCTAAATGTCACCAAAGTCAGCATCTCACAGACCTTGACTATGCAGATGATCTAGCTCTAACAGTTGATCTGATATGTGGTGCACAAGATCTACTAACATCACTTGAGAATGCTGCAGACAAAGTCGGCCCACATCTAAATGCCAATAAGACGGAATGACCGTCAATGAGGATGATAATCATCAACCTATCTGCACTACAGACGGTACCTACTCAAACAGGTCAGGGACATGGGGTACATGGGGTACATGGGGTTCTATGTTGCCACAGCAAGAAAGACTTGCTGTCACGCAAAGGACAAGCTTGGAATGTCTGCAACAAACTACACCACTTATGGCAATCTGGTATCTCCAATTCAACCAAGCTGAAGTTCTTCAGAGCCTGTGTAGTAGAGAGTATCCTGTTGTATGGATCTGAGACCTGGACCATGAAGAAAGAGCTACAGGATAGACTGGATGGCACATACACCAGGCTTCTTATGCGAGTACAAAACATATCCTGGCGTGAGCACATGGCCAAAGCACAGATATATGGAGATATCCCTCTAGAAGGACCAATTTACATATATTTAGCACAAACATTACCATTTTGTACGTTCTTGTATTTTTGTGGGGTCAGTAGCTACGATATGTATTTTGTCATATGTTTATACAGCAATGGCGCGCGGTCGCTTGATGATGAAATTGCTTCTTTTCAGCACATCAAGGGTTAATTATTTTTTCTGATTATATAATTAATTTTGTTTCATGCTAATGAACATACATTAAGTAGACAATATTTCTGGAAACAGGGTTTGCTAATATATATTTTTAAAATCACACTTCCGTTGGTGCCTAGAGGGGTCCTCCTAGGGACCCAAGCTAACTCATTAACGGGCAAGAAAATTTAGTAATTTTTTTATGGAAAGAAGCGCATCAATAGGGTACACAATTACAAAGAAATAGAGTTCGAAAATATTTTTCACGAGTGAGAAATCGCCGAAAAACAAATCTTAGGTACTATGGACCCTCCCGGCACTTAAGTGTTAATAATGACAGGGACATTTGGCGCTATATGGTGAACAGCATTTCGGCTGCGGCCGCTAGATAGATAGACTTAAAATTGTTCAAGGTCATTTGGGGTAAAATGATTCTTCCCAAGATGGGCTAAATTGTACATGCCGTTGGAGATTAATTATATAACATAAATGTTTTGTATTTTGTTTGACATTTGGAGCGAATTATGGGTGAAATTATTGGTAGGGCTCACAGGGTATATGGAGCCCTGGGCCCAAATTCATAAAACCTTACTAAGCCTAGTTGGCAACTAAAATGGGACTTAGTTGCCAACAAAGCCTAGTTGATTACTAGTTGAAATTCATAAAACCTTACTAGTGCTAGTTGCATTCTAAGAATCTTGCTAAATTTAGAGTTGATCCAGAGCAACTCTAACGCACTAGTTGGCAACTAAATCAGTGAAGAAAACAATATTATTATTATTTCTGTAAATATTTTACAAGACAATTAACACTGAAGTTTATTGCTACAAATTATTGATTTATAGTTATGTGAAATTTAAATTAAATATATATATATATATATCATTTGATAAAAAAACGTGAGTAAAGCTAGTCTTCAGTTTTCATTTGCATTAACATAATGCCGTAATAGCATCAGTGAAAAGGGAAAGGAGGAACTTGTGTAAATACAGGCCCCAAAATAATGCTTATATATTTGAAATGAAAATAAATTATCAAACTTTACTGAAAGAAATATTAAAGAATTTCTTTAATTCTGCTGTTCATCATTAAAAATTGTGGCTTTGTTTACTAAAGTTTATATATCTGTTGTCTACATACCATATATGAGTTGTGGAGATGTTTATATTTTTTTAGTATTGAATAGATTGCCTTAGTGAGAAATATTATTAAACATCACAGTTTCAAAAAGCAGTATAATCAGTATTAAAGAAATTCTATTTCTTACAGTGCTGAGTTACGTCCTTATTTTCAACCCTCGATATATGTTATAGGTTGCAGGCCTATATATACGGAAGTTACTACAATTATATTGGCGTCATTTTGATCATGGTTCACAGGTGATCAAAGCATGTTAATGCTCTGAGATGAACAGACTCAAATACAAAAGGGTAGTCATTTAATGTATTGAATTTACATTCCCCACACTGCAACCAAGGCCATTCCGCCCGAAAGCACCCAATTCTGTAGACAAAAGATTGAGTTAGTTGGTAACTAGATTTTCCTAGTATGTAACTAGTTAGCAAGGTTCTTAGTAAGGTTTTATGAATTTCAATTTAGTTGTCAACTCCGTAGTTGCATACTAGGGATTTTAGAATCTTACCAGGCCTTAGTTGCCAGCTAAACTAGCAAGGTTTTATGAATTTGGGCCCAGCACTCTAGCCTCTGCTAAATATCTTTTAGTTAATTAACATAAAGTAAATGTATATTTCCTGTTGTATATTTCCTGCTGTAATATACCCATACGAACACTTTTAAACCAATTTAAAACAAATTGGATCATTATAAACATTTTCCCCATGATAATCTTTAACAGTTTTTGGCCTGTCGGGTTTAAAGATATATATCAAACTACCCTCTTTTTAATCTGGAGAACCATATGAACATATCTACACACCTTTCAACCCTGTAAGAAACGATTTACAAAGTTACCCCTGTTATTTTACCCCCCTCCATATCTCAAAACGCACAAGGGGCAAAATTGTGCAATTTTAGTATGTTCATTAGATACCTATCTGAAATCCGGGGGCACTTGTATACAAAGGTGGATATGATGAGTGAACAAGAAAACACGTACAAAGGGTCCCTTTTTTGCAACAAGTGATGTACGCGCGTATATTGATCAGGGTGTCAAAAACAGCAAAATATGTAAAAGGGTATACTTTTTCTTAACCCTGAAATTGTGATGTACGTGTTTAGGGTATGTAATATCATGAATAATCACATGAAGCAGAAATCAAAATCGGAAGTAAAGCGAAGCAATTAATAAAGGGTATATTAACGATACAATGCATTGCTTACTTGTTTAGGGTAGCAAAAACAGACAAAATACTTATTTAGCGTATGTTTTAGTCGCTGGAAAATACTCATTTAGGGTGCATTTTGTAAGTCCATGTTCACGCATCATATCCACCTTTGAATATACTAGTGTGGTTGATATGTCAATGAAACAGGTTCCGTAGGATTTTGGTGCTAAAGTTGATTTTTTCCTTGCTGTTTTTCATTCAGGGTAGGGACCTAGAAAGAGTCAGAAAATATGGGGTGGGCAAATTTTCGGACTGCTGCCCCCTTCCTCAAGGGGGGAAATGTTACTACAAGGGGAAAATTTAAAATCAAGTCAAATTGAGTTTTAATGTACATTAACATGTTCTTCTCCTTATAAGATAAAAAAGTATATATTTGCCTAGGTTTCGACCTTTAGTTAGGATCGATAGCCCCATATGGTTTCAGTGTCATCCTGGGGTAAAATTTACCCCATGCTCAGATTTTGGTTGAAACTGGTGATAAGATTATTTTGTATTGTCTCACAGATCCAAAAATTATTATTTTGCCAGTGTGTGACATTTGGTTGGCTAATTACTTAGCAAAATGTCGCAAGGGTCTACATGGTCTATAGAGTCACCAAACTTTCCTGGATTTCGCTATGGGTGATATCAAAAAAATCAATTAAAAAATGCATTTTCTTTCTGTTCAGTATTCACCAGGACTCATTTGAGCACCCACAAATTCAACAACATCGGAGCATTTACCCCCCAGGTGACCTTGAACCATATGGGGCTATAATACACCGCTTTACCACCATACCGCTTTACTAAAGGTCGGAACCCTATGGCAAATATATACTTTTTCTAATGCTTATGAGGAGACGAACGCGTTAGTGCATATTAAAACACAATTTGAAATCGATTTTAGATTTTTTCCCCTGTACTACATTTCCTTTTCGCCCGCCTTGAGGAAGGGCATCAGTCCGAAAATTTGCAACGCCCATCATTTTGTGACATTTTAGTCCTATTGAAACACAAACAGCAACAAAATCATTTCAAAGAGCATGAAATCCTACGGAAATACCCCAACCCACACTATCAGTGGCCCCACCCAAGGTCAGAAATGAATTCCAGAGGTTTCCATTTGAGAAAGCAAAAAAAAAATCGACTCATGTATATTATTTTGACTGGACTATTCTGGGTTTTTTTAATTCATTTGTACTCTCCTAGCGATATTTTAATTCAGATACACGTGTTTTTTAACTTACCTGACTCACTGACGATGTTCTTTGTCAAAGTAGCTGAGTTGTCAGAGGCATGTGTTCTATTTCCAAGAGATGTGTCTATGTGTCCAGATGAATCTGTTTGTCTTCCAGATGCATCTGCTTGATTTCCAAATACATCAGCTTCATTTACAGAAATGCTAGACTGGTTTGTCGCTACATTGAGTTGGTCGCCAGAGAAATTCGTTTGATTTCCATACACAATTGTTCCATACACATGGGTTTGGTAGACATTGACACCTGCCTGAGGACTTGATGATGCTTCATCGATAAAATATGCTCCTTCTAAAATAACAACATCAAAACATATATGCTAGAACAATATTAACAGTCATCTTGCTGAACTATGGTGAATAGACACATAATATCCGGGCCTGTTAAAATAAATATGGCGTTTATTCAGAGTTCAGAGTTTATTTCTTTATCATTATGTTCTACAGAAGAAAGTTGCACATTATACAGAATGTTATAACAATTTCATTTTAAATGGGATCACGTATAGATATGTTTCAAAGACGAACAAAAGTCATAGAAGAAGTTGTTCGGCACTGTTATAGTATCGTTTGTTTGGTGGTTAAAAATATTATTTGATTTTTCTATTTTACGTGTGAAAAGATTTCTCACGGGAAAAGTATTTTGTTTATTAGGGAGAGCACGTGTGGTCTAGTGATAAAGCGCAGGACTCATGATCATTAGACCGTTAAAATCGTGAGTTCGAGCCCCACTTTGGTCAACGTGTTTGTATCCCTGGGCAAGATACTTGATATCAATTGCCTCGTCTCCCCAAGCGAAATCTGGGGAGCTGCTATGGGAAATATTACAATCTAACTGCTGATAGGCTGGTGCGCTTGTAAAGCATGTCTTTGAGCAGCCCCTAAATGAAGCGAAATGACTGTGACGATTTCTTGAAGGTGGCATAATAATGATTGCCAACCGCTTATAGCTTGTTTACGGGGATTAAGCGCGATATCAAAAATGGTTATTATTAATTATTAGGGAATAGTGGAATTCGCTATCGTGCTATATTGGGATCAGGCAGGATGTTGTTGAGAGTTAGAGATCATTCTAGGTGAACTAGGTACTAAAATAGCTTGGGTTTTTCCAAGTTATTGTGTACGCTGTGTGTTGCAAAACAACTGAGATTGCAATAGGCAGTCTCCTGATGTCATTAGTGATGTTATTTGTGTGTGATCCAATTGGTTAGTGTTAGGCTATATCTATCTATCTATCCATGATGATGTTGTAAATTGATACCTATTTTAGATATTGGGAAATCTAGCTGTGAGATGATAAATGGTGCTCACTGCACACAGCTGTTTGACCCCATGCAAATCGTCTCTTATTTTTAGAGCAGTTTTAAGCAGTGGCGACACAATTTTGACAACTGATATAAATGGGGACAACTGATATAAGTAGGGACATGCAATAGCTATTACTTTTGCAAAAATCGGAGAAATCCATGGCGGGAATCTTGCCATATCCCCAACGTCCCTTAAACCTTCAAACCAATAGCGGAGCGGCCGAGCCTTGAAAAGTCCTCTAGTTTTCGAGTTACCCCTCCCCACCGTACAACAAAACACAACCACCTTTATTTGAAGGATAAATATATAAGATTTAAGAAAATGATGGTTGTTTTTTTTTTTTTTTTTTTTTTTAGATATTGGGAAATCTAGCTGTGAGATGATAAATGGTGCTCACTGCACACAGCTGTTTGACCCCATGCAAATCGTCTCTTATTTTTAGAGCAGTTTTAAGCAGTGGCGACACAATTTTGACAACTGATATAAATGGGGACAACTGATATAAGTAGGGACATGCAATAGCTATTACTTTTGCAAAAATCGGAGAAATCCATGGCGGGAATCTTGCCATATCCCCAACGTCCCTTAAACCTTCAAACCAACCTGACAAGAAATCACGGATCGGACTCCTGTATTGGGTTAGTGGGAAATTCTTCTAGATCTGAAAATAAAAATAACAGATTTTCCTCTAGGGACATTAGGGATATAAGCCTTCAAAGGTCATTATTTGTATGGTATAGCGCCCTCTATATGCCCGTTCTCCATAGAGAGACGTGTTAAAACAGATCTTTAAGAAAACCATATTTGCTCGCAATGAAATTTCGTAAACTTTACACATTGGAAACGCATACGATATGCATATACCACACGCAATTACCGAATAATATGTCAAGAATAATAACAAAGGTATACTGCTCCCCCTTTGAGAATTTTGAAGCGACGGTAAAAAAAGAACTACTGGCGAGGGAATCTAGCTGAAAACCCAAGTAGGCTGGTATTCACAACTTTGAAATGGCCATATATAGCCTGTAGGGTGAGTCTATACATTACTGCAAACCTTTAACAGTAGCCCAATTTTGCGAAATTTGATTGTGTGTTTTGTGTTGAATGTCTCTGTTCAATGTTGATTCTTAAAGGTCCCAGGAAATGCAAATAGAATTGATATGGTTTGTGTCAAGTCTACAAGGAGGGACCAAAAAGCATTCAATATTTGGGTTGGTGATGACATCATTTGTGGTATCATTGATTTTTCAGAGAGTAATAGAAAATTCCAGGTGACTGGTGTGAATCTATTCATGACACTGACTGAAAATCAATAGTTTCACTAATGATGTCACTGGTAGTATATTCTTTTTTCTGGCCCTGTTTATTGGAATGGAATGTCCCATAAAGATTAGGAGTAGGTTTATCATCTCATTTCCTGGAACCTTTAAAAGAATACGATTATTGTGAAGGTACATATTTATCGAAATTTGCACTTAATTGATGGTTGTAGAATACCTATACGTAGAACGTTTTGAAGGTTTGTTCGACAAACAAGCATTAACGAAATGGTTTCGAGGAAAATTTGGGGTGCAATTTTCTGAAATTATAACCGTGTCTCTTTAAAAATGTCAGGATCCCAACCTTGTTGATGGACAATCCCGGGCATCAGCCGCTGTAAAGGGAAAAGTACTGCCTGAAGTCATTTGCTGTTCTTCCAGATGATGATGATGTGCATATGGCACATGTTCTAGTCTTTGAGATGTATCTAGAAAACCCAGGCAAATCAAACCAATTTAAATTCAATATCATTTTTGCTAAGACAAGCTCAATTTATAACTTTTCCTGTTTTGACACTTCTTTACATGGACCCGTATTTGCTGATCAATATACAGCTTACCTCATCGAATTTAGGAATCCAGTAAAAAAAATTACATAACAATTTTGTCTGGACATTTGGTATAATCGTAGAACCGCTAAAGTTACATACTGTAGCATGGGCTAAATGCGTTACACAATGCCAGGGTGTTTAAGTATAAACAAAATGGATTAAGAAAATTGGGGAGTGAAATTTTCTGGAAATGTCACGTGTCTCTTTATTAATTTCATGCTACCAACCTTGTTGATGTGCGGCCTGTAAAGGTGCGCCATCCCGGGCATCAACCATTATTGAGGGATAAGTACTGCCTGAAGCCATCTTTTGTTGATCTAGGTGATGATGTGTGTATGGTACACGTTCTTTTCTCCCAGATGCATCTAGGAAACCCAAACAACATCGAACCAATCTCTATTCAATATCATTTTTGCTAAGATAAGTGCAATTTGTAACTTTATTTTTGACACATCTTCAAAGGGCCAAGGACTGGTCTTTGCTGATCCATACAGCTTATCTCATCGAGTTTAAAAGCTGCACTGGCACATTTTCACAAAATATGAATGTCTTCAATTTGCTCGCAAATGATATTCTAGGCCATTGGGAGAATAGATATATATTTTACACATTTAAATAACAGAAACAAAAACAGAAAGGGACATTAATAAGAGGCTAAAGACATCCAGGTAATCTGTAGGCCAACTTTACGTTTCCGTAACTTTAATCAACAAATATGTTTATTTCATGAATATCATAGACCCGTTCTCATTGATATTAAAACCACAAAGGTCACAGACCGGTCAAACAGTTATGCATGCCATGGGAAGCAAGTCCGGCGTGTATTTTCTTGTGTTAAACGCCTTTGAATAAATGTCGCCGGCGACATTAATTATAAAATCGTTCTGTTTTACCCATAAGGGCGCTGATTTGGTCTTTATCATTTCAGGTGTAGGTTAATGTATATTTATTTATTTCAGGTTTATTAAAACAAAGCATACATAGCAGCAAAAAGCTGAATTGCGTATGATTTTACATTAAAACTTGAACATTTAAATACAATTATAAAGACCATATAATATATAGCATCACAGCAGATATTTTGTTTCTGTATTACAAATTATATTAAATCGCATATTTCCCTCATCATTCCTGTTCATGTTACATATTATAGCATTGTCTAAATGCACTACAAAATGCCAGGGTGTAGTCGGAAGCGCATACGATATTCATGTACCATGCGCTAGAATTACCGAAATATATGTCCAGAATGGTACCGAAGGTATACTATCCCCTCGTTGAGAAAGTTGAAGCGACGATGACAAAATATATGTCACCGAGCTTCGTCTAGGGAACATATGCATTTCCATTCATATTAATATGTTCATATTCAGATACAGAACAATGCGTTATGTGATAACAAAGTCTGTGCTCAAGGTTGTTTCTTAATATTTCATGATAGTAATCTTGATGATGGGCTGATTGGAAATATTTTGAACGTCGTTTCGAAGGTTTGTTAGACAAATATAAAAATTGTTAACAAGAAATGGGGGTGTAATTTTCTGGAAATGTGTTCGTTCCGGATACCAACCTTGTTGATGGGCGGCTTGGAAAGGTCCACCAGTTAAGGCATCAGTACTACCGGAAGCAATTTGCTGTTCTTCTAAATTATGGTGCGAATATCGCAAGTGTTCTTGTCTCTCAGATGTGTCTAAAAATAAAATAAAATCAAACAAATCTCAATTCAATATTACATATACTACGACGATTGAAATGAAACTTTGTTGTTTTGACACTTCTTTATATGGTCAAAGACTGGACGTCTATCGTAAATCATACAGATTGTCACATTGAAATAAAGATTGTAGTATTTCTAAAATATTTCACACAACAACTTTATCTGCACATTTGGTAATATCCCTAACGTCCCTAAATGCCGTTTTTGTCATTTCAAAAATTGACCAAAAATCACGGATTTGATTGCGGCCAATTAGGTGCCGTAGGCCGGAAATAATAAGGCGAAACTCTACACTCGGATCGAGAGACGCCTTCAGTATGGTTCCATCAACTCCTGAGTGTATAGTTTTGCCATATCACGCTGACTGCCGTGGTTCCGTTACATTAATCTGTGGGCGATTCCCGCTAAAGACCTGGGAAGCGGTCCGCTCTGGGCGGTTTTTCCACCAAAGATTTCCCCTGTTAGATCTATGGGCGATTCCCGCTAAAGACCAAGGAACCGGGTCATTTGCCAGTCTTTGCGTACTTCACTGCCGTGGCCCTGCCACGTTGGTCTGTGTGCGCTTTTGTCGGGTTTCTGATCGCAGCTCCACACCGGTCGGTTGTGATTAAATTATGATGTGGTACATGATTTCTGCTGCCGTGGCCTCGCCATGTTAAGTAGCTACTGTAATCTGGTAGTTGGTGTAATCTGGTTTTGGGGGATATTTGACCTGCTGCAGTCTTTACCAATTCACTCGGCAGATGATTGCGGGAAAAAATTACCATCTGCCGGCTTCCACAAATCCGTTGAAAGGCCCATACCTCATACATGAAAGAGTGCGTACCCTGCCCGATTTTTGATCACAGCCCCATACGGGTCGGTTGTAGTTAAATTATGATGCGGTACAAATGAAGGCGTCGTTTGGATCGAAAGTTGCCCGCGACCATGCAGACCGCCCTGTCACATTCCCCTTCAAGTTTGCCTGTTAGGTATAGGGCGAGTTCCCGTTAAAGACCAAGGTACCGGGTCAGTTTCTGGTCTTTCCCTACTTCACTGCCGTGTTCCTGCCAAGTTAAGTGGCCCGACCACGTGAAACACCCGAGTATCACTCATAGATTATGTTCTGGTCACGAGCAACTTTTGATCCAAATGGAACCTTCATTTCTATCGCATCATAATGTAAGCACAACCGACCGGTATGGGCTGCGATCAGAAATCGGGAAAGGCGAACACTCTCCCATGCATGAGGTATGAGCCCTTCAACGCCCAATGCAAGGTAGGATTTAAGGAAATCAACAGATCCAGGCCGAATATTTTTCAGCAATGTGCGGTAGTCCATTTTTCAAACTGGACTTTTGTTTATTTTTCTAAACTGGACTTTAGTGGAGGCCGCAGGCTAATGACGCCGCATGCACCTTTTACCGTAAATCAGCCCGCACCCGTAGCTTGCTGGAAAAAAAATCGGACATCTTCCGGCTTCTAAGTCTAGAGCGGACCGCTTCCTTGGTCGAAATGGCCCCTAAGAGGCTAACTTTCACGTGGCAGGGTAACGGCAGCGGATCTCACGTGGCATTTTGGTAAGCTCCTTTAGTAGGAAAAGGCTCTTTTAAATAATAATACACACGAATTTAACCTGAGAGTCGAGCTTCGTCCGAGGAACGATTGAAACTAGTGAAATCCGTGCACAATGATATTTCTTAAAGAGAAATTTTCTGAAAATTGCAATTTCTTCAAAATTGTACTTAATTGATGGTTGTAGGACAACATATGGAGAAAAAGGTTTCGAAGAAAATTGGAGTGCAATTATCTGGAAATGTCCTCGTGTCTTTCTAAAATATTTCAGGATACCAACCTTGTTGATGGGCGGCTTTGAAAGGTACACCAGCCCGGGCATCAGCACCTGTAAAGGGATTAGTACTGCCTGGAGCCATTTGCTGTTCTTCTACGTGTAGATGATGAGGCATGTATGGCTCGTGAGATTTATCTAGAAACAAATTCAACCAATCCCAATTCATATTATATTTGCTCTTAGGAGTTCAATATACCTTACCTGTTTTTTTTTTTTATTTTGCACTTATTTGCATAGTCTACGGGTGGTCTACTTAATTCATACAGCTTATCCAATCGAATGGAATGAGAGTGTAGTATCATTAAAACATTTCATAGAGCAGCATTACTTGGACATTTGTTATGGTAGATTTTTTTTTAATTTTCTTTTGGGAAAAATCAAATAATAGATTTTAAGTGGTTACCACATTCCTCTCTGTTCAGGTTACACATTATCCCGGCACATTATTGCATGGGTTCGTGCACTGCACATAAATACTAATTACATCTAAGCAACAAATACAATTTAAGTGAACTTTGGAAAAGCAGAGTATTCTAATGAACCGTTAACAACCATAAAACGAAAATTTCTGTTGATTTCAAAACACAAGAAACAGTTTGAGATTGCATACAGAACCATTTCAGAACCATTGTATACGCCGTGGCCTGCACAATTTCTTCAGATTTTGAATCAAATTATCAGATATTTACTAGTACTTGCCTCTAGAAAATGGTGATATTTTTCCTCGCGTCTGCTCTGAAAGATTTGAAGGTGAAACAGAGGCGTGCTTGGTAGTCCTTTTATGAATGGTACTTGGCATTGTTCCCATTATGTCACGGTGAAATGCGGAAAGGGGAGAGTGACTATCGGGCGTACCTAAAAACAACAACATTAAAGTTAGACATTATCTTGATGATTAAAAACGGGAATTTCCGTAACCTGACCCATCTGACACACTTTTTTCACCGAATACAGCAAAAAAGTGTGCCAGATAGGTCAGGATACGGAAACTCCCATTAAAAATCACCTTAGTAACAAGTGGTATGCTCTAGGATTGGGTGTTAATCGCCAAGCAATTAACATTTATTTGGAAAAGAAGTCTCGTTTAGTCCAGATGATCATGTACACTCACTGTACATACTAAAAGCCCGTTAAGCTATTAGTAATTTTCCCTCCACTTTGCTGTTGTGTGCTAATTATTTTAAACTAAACGAGAGTAAATCGAGGGTTGACAATCCCCGGTGACAATCAAAAGGACGTAACTCAGCACTGAAAGAAATATTAAAGAATTTCTTTTATTCTGCTGTAATACTGCTTTTGAGAAATGTGATGTTTAATATTTTCTACTAAGCAAATCTATTCAATACTCAAAATGTAAACATCTCATTAATTTCAATTGCGTTTTGTTGGTGGTTAAGGGTGTATGATGTTTTAAGTGTACCTAGTGGGGATAAGAGTATGAAAATTAAGGAATTATGGTAGAAGAGTAGTATTAAATGCAGATCACAGATTTTGAAATATAATTTTGAGCGTTAGTTTAAAAAAACTAATCAACTATAATTATTTAAAGCTAGCAATATGAAATGCTCAATTCCAAAGTTTCAGATGAATCAGATTTTTCGTTTCTATATAGCAAACATACGTGTAGTATGAAAGTATCATAGGATACTGTGTAGAACAAAATATTCCTGAATTGTATTACAACATGTTACAACGTTCTGATTTCAATATGAAGGACACCGATTTGGGCTTTTCTATTTCACACAGTGATTAGTATATGGACAACCATTATTATTATGCAAAAAGATATGATTTCTTATAAAATGATAGCGCCATCATCGGAAATCTCTGAGTCAGTCTTTAAGTGTGCGTATATACGAGTTGTGTTAAGAGCACTTGGTCTAAACACTGTTAAAAATGCCTGAAAATACGGAATTAGTTCCGTAAAGCATAAATAATTTATGCTAATTAGTATAATTACAACCCATCCGAACACCTATACAACTACGTCACGTATTTATATCATTCACCCTCGTGTGCATCTAGTTCTGTTTATTTTAACGGAATGAAAAAGTGCTTGGAAATTTTGCAACACAAATACGGAACAAAAATAAAGCGTCTTAGGATAGGAGGAGGTGTATTAATTTGAGAGTACGCAGTCGAATATGATTAACAGCACTTGTATAAACCAAGGCTATGTACTGGGACAAGGGCTCTTGTGAATTGAAAGTACACGGCACGAACAAACTTTTACCAGACATCAACAATATTTATAAAGGAGTCTAGGTTTGCCGCCGGGTACCGCTACTCCATTGCGATACACACGCCAAAGATTCCTGTGATCTATTCCAACAAATTACTGCACGTGGTCGTGCATGTACAATGAGGGGAAACCGGAAAGAGCAATGCGCTGTGACACGAGAGAAGCGCCCTCAACAGTTGTAGCTAGGCTGATGAATTGTCATTTTTGCGATATCGCATGTACATAAGACTCGGTTTTCAAAAGGTATTCATGCTTTCTTCCAAAATTGCCATAACAAGCTAAAAAACATGAAAAAAATACAAATTGGAAGGGGGGTTGAGTTCTAAGTATATAGGAAAGCCACAACTATAAATAAAATACTACTTCCAATCTCATTTGAGATTTATATTCATGATATTATGCAACATGTCTTTCATTGATTATCTGAGTTACTATAACAGAAGTGGTCATTTGGCTATGGTTCATTCTTGTGCAAAGTTTTCCTCATTAATAAGAATACAAGTGAGTTATGATATACAGTGTACTTTGTTCTGGTAGAGTAAGCGCAATGCTATTATGCTTTGGAATATATTCACTGTGAGGTAAGGTATGCTAATCTACCAAGAGCTCAGTTCAGTAACCTTGGATGGGCACATGTTAACAATAGCTGATCATGCATGTTCTGGGTATCATAAATCGTACTAAAATCCAGGGTGTCTATTTGCTCAATACACTGGTGAATGAAAGCTATTGAACTGTGCCAAGGGAATTGATAGCTCATAGTGTTGTGTATAGTGTATGGTCTTCGTTTCTATTTTATGCGCCCTCGATGGAGAATTTTTTTAAATGAACCCTCCCCCAGAACGGGATAGCCACTTACTGGGTAGATAGATATTATCATACACATCAGTCTCTTTCCCGTTCTGGGGGGGGGGGAGGGGTGTTACAATGCAAATTCGATTTCCCATTGCAGCTACACTTATATAAAATTCCTCTGAAAGTGCCATTTTCTTCAAAATATGAACATTTCGTGTTTTCAAAGTTCGGATCAGAAAACTTCACATTCCAAGTTTTATGAGTTTGTGAAAATGGGTAGCAGATAACGCAATATGAGCGAATGATATTGTAAAGAAGTTCGTTTGTGCACGGAAAGGTCAGATGCTCTAGTGGATTAGGAAAACATATGCTGTAGCTGTGATTTTGGCATTGGTTTTATGATAGGGGGCATTACTTTGTGTCCACTGTCCATGGACTAAAATAATTCAGACTATTAATCAATTAATCATTTTAACTTAATCCGGTGTCTCGTTGGTAACGCTGGTCTTGAGTTCTGCCCCGCTCAAAAAATGCAGCTTCAGCTCACCTGTGTATTTCTTCTCGATATCCCTCACTTCATCGTACACATCCTTATTGTGTTTTTCAAGAGCCTTCAAAACTCTGTATATGCTGCAACACCATTTTCTTCAATTTTAGCCAATAATCTGTTGACTCTCTCTCTCCTTGCTGAGGGAAGGTTGATGTAACAGGCATCGTACTCTGATAAGACATGGGCAGACTTCAGGCTGCGAAGAACATTGTGTACATCAAGATTGCTACAGAGGATTTGAGTTGCCTCATCGAGTATACATCTTAGACGCTCCTTTTCTTCCATTTTTGCTATTCTAGATGTTAAAGAGCAATAACGAGTTTATTAAATTAAACAATAAAATAATCACCTTCTGTCTGTGATTATTATAGTAAGTTTACTTTTAATCTTAGACATATTAGGCGATACCATTTTCCCGAATCGAGGGGCTCTCCTCGCGTACGTAAAAACATTGATAAGACCTTAACAAATAAACAAACAACACTAACAACAACAACAACAACAAAAACCACCAGCGGTAACTTGATGGTGTGGGTAGTTGGCTAGGTGTGCCGCCAACAGTTTTTTTTTTTTTTTTTTTTTGGGGGGGGGGGGGGGGGGGGGGGGGACGGGGCATGTGCCCCCCGACCGAGATGTTTTGTCGGTACATTTGTCTAAAAAGCTTCTTTTTTTAGCGTGTGGTGCATGACAGAGCTTCATGAAACATGAAAATTGGGTCCTAATAAGTGCTTAATAGGTCAATACTACTACTCTATTAGTATCTTTGCGTTGGCGATAATTTGTCCCCCCCCCCCGTCTTCAGAATTTTGAAGCGACGGTAAAAAAATTTGGGTCAACTAGCGAGCGTAGCAAGCCGGTGTAAAGAACTGAGTGTCCCCCATGAGAGTGTCCTAGCTACCATAGCAACATGTACGGAATAAACCGTGACCTTGTAGACGAGGCCATTTGGGTACAGTGCTGAAACAAATGATGCGTACAACACTCAATGGAGAACACAATAGACATATCGGTGGTAGGACACTCAGTCACACGGACACTGTAGTATATGACACCGCCAATATAAAAACAAGCATCTCTGCAGAATTCTGGACCTTTAACGACTGTATATTTTTCAAGGGGAAGTTCGTATTTTACTAATGATAATGTATGTTATGTTGCCAAATTTTCACCCAAGACAAAAAAAAAACACCTTGGGGTTGTGTTACAAAAGTGTTACCTTTTCAGTTTTTATTTAACATTTTGGTTAATTGCTTTTTTTTATTCGTATGTAAATATTATTTTACCAAATACTTTGTTTACACTTTCTATGTCTAAGATCCCAATTAGATTAACTTACCAACTTTAAATTCACCGCGTTTGCAATGCATTGTCATTGGAAACATCACAGTCGGTCCGAACTGATAACCAAATAATCGCCCGTTGGTATTGTTAGCTTGAAAGAAATTGACCTATTTCTGCACCGACCCATTTGCACAGTACACAGAATTGGGGAAATACAGCGTTCATTGAATGCATATCGTCTGCCGTTACGGCGGTCGGGTAAGTGTTTCCAACGGTGTAGTCTGTGTCAAAGACTGCGATAGATATGATCTAAATTGGTACTGCGCGAGGGCTCATAGAGAATGTGTGTATAGGAAACTAAACCTCAAATATCTCCGAAAAACAAAGGGGTTCTATGAATGTTTTTGCATCAGAGGGTCCGTTACTTTGCTTTTTATTGAATCTGTATCGTAGTTGGGTCAGAACCTATAGAACCTAGCGAGAAAATCGAACATTTGTATCGGGTACTTCGGTACTCACAAGCACGAACAGTGAACACGCAATCGCTACGGGCGTTTCCATTTTTCCCCACAATGCCTTTAGATATTTTCCAGTCTTAAGAATTTTCAAACACTGGTTTCAATTTACGCCATTTTGTTTCAATTTTAAAAACAGGATTACGTACTTACCGGACCGCCGTAGTCTGCCGTCGTGGTTTGTAAATGGGACAAAGGGGGGGGGGGGCGACAAATGTCACATGAGGTCACCAAGGTCACTTTAGGTCACCAACTCGTGGTACACTTACACTACCCAAGAATCATTGCATCAAATTAGTTTAGTTCACGATAAAGCGTGTCATAGCTGTTTTTATAAGAAAAGGAATTGATAATAGCTCAATAATGCTAATAAATTGCAATGAAATGGCGCTCTACAGCCTGTCTAAAAAATGGTACAATCAAAAACATGTTTTTTCAATATTATATCTCAATATAAGTAAGTTGTTTTGTATATCACATTCAAGAGAAAAGACCAGGCTTTCCAGGATTTTTTGTTTCATCTCAATTGCAATCGAGAGATAACACCAGTTTACTGCAGAAAACAAAATTCGAGTTTGTGCCACTTTCTGGTTGAGTGAAAACGGTGAACGAATTAGTTAAACATAAGTTATTCACATTTGAACAGATATGAAATTCTTTTAAAAGGGATTAACTTCATAAAAAAAACTCTAAAAGATACGAATACAGTTACATAATGGTGGAAGTTATGATCAGTAAGTACTGGCTTTAAGATAGGGTGAATAACATTTGACATACTGTTGTTTGTCAGAAGAGAACCATGAGCGTTCCGCCGGCATACAGCAACCTGGAGGAGAGAGTTTCTATAGTCTTGAAGTATCATGAAACGCAAATTCCTACCACCACTTTGATTCTTTGCTTCTAAATTCAAATTGTTATCGACTTCAACAATTAGTAAATGCACAAAGATAGTGCAATATTTTAAACCATTTCTTTTGATTTGGAGTGTTCATTTTGGTTGCATTTACATTTCTTCTGGCATGATTTTAACAGATACCAATCTTGTAATAAATTCAAAGCTCCATTTCATTGACGTGCAATAAATATTTGTATTGTTTGTTATTTATGAAACGAAGATTTTTATAATTGAACTGATTATGTTGACTATTAAAACTTGTATCGATAAAACTAGACTTCCCTTGTTTACTAAATTTAATCTGTGTTTGTTTCATTTTTGTCAAGTTGCAATCTTTTGTGAGCTTCAAGACAGCATTGCATAGCTGGGCGAAACAACTCTGCCCATGCATAAAAGTGGCACAAAATCGATCTTGGTATATTGCACTAAATTGATTATATCTCTGGATTGACAAAAGCAAATGAGATGAAACAAACACCATTGGAAAGTCTGGTCTTTGTTCTTTAATATTATGTCAAGTAAGAATGACTACTTTTGAAATTTTATATTTAACCAATTTTTTTTTTCTGATTGTACCATTTTTTGAGACCGGCTGTAGAGAGAACACAGCGCTGCCCAACAAATAACTCAATACAAAATTAACAGTAAACATGAAATACAGCTTAATACAGATTACTAACAAATCCAAGTTAAACATACTTTTTAAATAAGTGTGTTTTCAGGAGCCTCTCAAAGATGCTCGTGGAGGGTGCCTGTTCCAGAGCTTGGGTCCAATTGTCATTTGATAATCTGTCACAAAATCTACTCTTGATACATGATCATATTATCTATAAAAGAATAAAGCATAAAAAATAAATGTATAAATTAAGGCTTGGGTTTAGAGCTTGAAGATATGAATTAGTTCCAAACTAATATACTCCAAAATCAACCACGATAAATCAATTATGAAAGTAATTAGATAAGTAAAGACCGATGCATGAACGAAGTAGAGATAGAGGTGGCAAGAAACCAATGGAGTGTGGAAGAAGTTTTGTTGATTTTGACACCGCTGAATTTGGGTTGAAATGTCCAAGCATATACAACCGTTGAGCTGAGAATTACAAGGTTCCAACTGACATTATCGGTTTCTTCGTGATAATAATATATTGCAAATTTACATTTCATAAGCTTCAAAATGATATATCATTCTAGTGAAATCCGATTAAACGGGCTATCTATTAATTTGGTAAAATCCATTAAAGGAAATATGTCAAGATTTTTGTCAAGCTCAGTTTGACTTACATTCATAAAATATATGTACATACATCACGAATTCCCGAAAAAATAATACAATGTGATGTAAAATTAACAAAATAGAGGCATTTAATTGTTGCTTTTTTGACATACGAAGAAAACGGCGGGATTTTCCGCCAAGGCTCATTGATCAAAGCGCAATTTGCTCTCCTCGTGGACGTCAAAGTGATGACCAAAACAACGTGTTGACTCGAATTGTTATTGCTGACACGGTAATATTGAATGGTTAATGAAAGTAATATAAATTAGAAAATAGAAATTTACAGAATGCCTATTTTGTTCATTTCGTTGTGTTTTAATTTATTATTGAAGTTGGCAACACTGCGATAGGATGGTCAAAACGACGTAAATTATGGATGGTTCATCACTTTGACCGTCACCATTTTGCAGGCGTATGTGGATTTGTAGGAATCGGTTGCGAGTAAGCTTATGGGCGGAAAATTAAAAGGGCAAAACTCAACAAATGTGGACAATTTTTCAACTTATGTGATTTATGTAATCTACGTACCTTAAGCTTTCCATCCAACCAAATTTTCAAAATATTCGAATCTTGACATATTTCCTTGAAGGTGTATTCATAAAAATTCTTTTTTAGACTAATACCTTAATAAAATATAAATAGGGGTTTGGTTAAAGATTGTGTTTTCAGCTTGTATATCAATCACTGTCCAAAAGTTATTCTTTTTTCAGATTGTCCAAGCATTTTCTCAAATCCACGAAAATTATTCAATTTTGAATCACTCTCATGTAAAACCAAATAAACAATATTATTAGACAATTATGTTTTGATATGTTCTTATACATGACTAAAAGCTACAATGTCATGTAAAATAATCGCGGCATTTTAGTAACATTCCAAACGTTCACGGTGGCTTTCCTTCATCAGTAGGATCATTAAATCGATATATGCAAAGTAATGTCTATTTCCATTCACATTTATCTGCTTTTAAGTACGGACTATACTTCATTGGAAAAGAAATGTAAATGTCATTTAAGGTCTATTATTTAGGGCTTATATTATATACATTGATATACACATAGATTATTGACATAGGTCACAGTCTTGCAAGATATATTTACTTTATTATGTTTATGGAAACAAAAGAAAACAAACGGAAAGCAAGAAACTAACTTTAATTCACCCAGCTCGGACGTTCATCACCAGCCTGTCCTTTGTGTTTTGCTTACTTTGTTGAACCAGACACTATACATGACCGCCATTTTCAAGTAAAGCAAATCCCGATACAACCCCAATGGTAACACGTAGAAGTGGGAACGCATATGAAATCAGTGGAGTATGGAAGTCGTTTTGTAAATTTGACCCCGCGTGGGTTGAAAACGCCCAAGTATAATACGCAATTGTCAATGTACGTGTACAAGATATTTATAGACATTGCACAATTTAGGGAAATTTGTCAACCAAACCCTTAAAATAACTAGCACCATGTTCTAGTTCTACAGAAGCAAAAAATAGCTGCAAGTGAAGGAACAATTTTGTAGATCACCCATTTAGTGTGTAACTCGCGTTACCGTTTTCACGTGACTCGCGTTACACCTTTAGACACTACATTGTCTCATCACATTTCTCAACTTTGATTAATAATCAGGTGAATGAAAGTTTTTCAGTAAATAATTCCAACCTTCGGTTCAATGATAAAGTAACAATAACTACGATTGTTTAATTTAAAGTGAGAAAGGGAATAGTAAAAGAGCTACTTTTTAAGGATGGAAATTCCCAATTTACCCCCAAAATCATTTTTGACATAATTAGATACCACATGTAACTTAATCTTACTGAAAGATCATTTATATGTTAGATTACATTACCCCTTTCATTTGATGCCACATTTGGTATTTTTGTACCTGAATGTGAGTTGTTACAATTAAAATATGCTATTTTTGTAAAATTTTAACACGGAATTAAGCATATGCGAATAATAATTATATATAGTCATGCCTTGGTCAACGCTATCAAGGTCTAATGTCGGTGGGCGGGTTTAGATAATCTCGAAGATGTATATATTTTTTCGGGAAAGCATGAAGCTCAGAGACTAATCATGAAACTTACCCTCTAAGTGTTATTTCTTCAGAAGGGAACTCTGACGATCACCGCAAAAAGAGAGGTGCTGTTATTGTTTTTGTTAAATCTAGGAGCAATTTCCCCTAAACAAGGATGGGAGTCGCTTTTGAAAAGGAAGTTAAATGCAGATAAATGATGTTACGGTTAGTAAGAAAGGTGTTTGTACCATTTGAGTCAAAACCGAAGATGTTAAAGTAAGAGAAGAGGAGGGTCCAAAATTACACATACTAGCTTTTCTCGAGCATTTTAGCTCTTAACATCTCTAACATTTGTAGCAAGATTGTTATGGATGCTGTTCCAATAACTCAACACCGAACCAAAATCGGTATACAAGTCAATGCTGCAGTACGACCAAACAAAGTGCCTTTTAGCGTCGCTTTAACTACAGGAAAGCACACTGGCAATGATTCGCTGATGACCTCCATCAGAACGTGAAGAGGATTGCCTCCAAAACCCCATAACTATTACAAATTTGCCCATAGTGAACACGACTGCCGGAGATTCATACCAGCGGCGAGAAACGGAATATATACCAGGCATTCGAAGGAATGTGCTAGGAATATCAAAGAGGAATATCCACCATGTTTGAAGATGATCCTTTTTCGGCTGAAACAACTGCTAAAGGTGCGGAAGTTTCGGAGAGGATCTCCAGAGAAAAGATAAACATGACACACTTTAATTGATCCACCGATATGACCCTAACCGCAAGAAAGCATGGTTACCATCCGGAAAACTCCGAGGGGATCCAACAGAACCTCCCAGAGGGCAAATGCTCACATAACCAACATGCCCACCCACTTAATTTTAAATGGCAAGTGCAGCAAGAAGCCCATGAAGATCAAACTAGACGTAAGAGGTTTAGTGTGAACCTGGTTTCACTCGCCCATTCAACATGGACGAATTGGAATCGGTATTGCTAAAATTCAACCAGGAAAAGCAGTAGGCCTTGACAAAACATTCTCAACTGAGAAGCTGAAATTCTGACCCAAGCGCGTAGCAAAGGAATGGCTTTTGAGCTCTACAATTGCTGCCTATTTCCCACAGGTTCCCAAAGATCTGGAGGAAAGCACATGTTATGGGAAACTCTAAAGCCTGGGAAAGATCCATTCAATCCCAAGAGCTACAGACCAATATCACTGCCTCAAGCCATACCTAAAAGCTCTTTGAACGTCTCCTGCTCATCCGTATCGCACCTGTGATAGACGACGAACACCTCATACCAGAACAAGCAGGTTCTCTGCCAGGCAAATCAACAACAAAACAAGTACTCAACCTAACTCAACACATTGAGGATGGTTCGAGAAGTAGTATGTAACCGGGGATGTGTTCGTCGGACCTATCAGCAGCCTACGACAATGTTAATCACAGATGCCTACTCCAAAGATTCTGAAATACCAAAGATATCCTTTGACTGAGTTTTTCAAAGGATTGCTGGCAAACGGATGTTCTTTGTTCGCTAGGAGCGAAGAAGAGCCGAGGGCGTAGGCTCAAGAATGGACTACCACGAGGGTGTGTGGCTTGCCACCTCTTTGTACAAAATTCTATTACCAACGACCAACCTAGGAGTGGGGAGCCTGTCGTTTTATTTATGCAGACGATCTTGGAATTATCGCCCACAAGATGCCGACTTCACACTTGACAGAGAGGGACTGTCCAAAACTTTAGATGAACTCACTATATTAGGAGGAAAACACCCTACGTGAAAATCATCTACGACACAGGTGTGTGCTTTCCATCGACGAAACCGTGAAGCCAACGTAAGCGTAAAGTTACATGATCTGCGAACACCCCTGAGGCGCACTATGATAACCCTGTCTACCTAGGAGTTACCTTGGACACACCATCATAAGATCAAATCGAGAAGACGAGAGTATATGTTCACGCAAGAACATCTGAACAACTAACTGGCACTAGATGGGTTGCTCGCCACGAACCTAGATCGACGGCATTTGCCATGTGCTACTCAATGTACAGAGTATGCTTACCCTGCATGGGAAAGGTCAACCCAAGCCAAGAAGATTGATTCGCAATTCGTGCCCTCCTGCCGGCTGTAGCAACAAGGATGCCTCTCCTCCAACACGCACTGAAACATCCTACAGAAATTGCTCCCTCCACCTGCCGGGTATCTATGTGAAGCACCCTATGTCTTGACAGATACCTGCTGTCAACCGCCTTAAATACAGAGAGAACTCTCTGTCGTTTCTTAAGCAAATTCCACCCTCTTGAACCCGTCTCTTCAGGAGCTCAAAGATCGCCTTGTGGAAAGAATACTTGCCATCAACCAAGTAACATTGGTATTGAACTTGCGAGCATCTTCTCCCACCTGGAGCTGACTCCTCAGGTCTGACTTTGCCTATTTCTAGAGATGGTGATATCGCAATTCAAGATCATGAAGTGTCCCTCCTCTGCTTTGATCATAGCATTTATTTCATGTATAGTATTAATGTGATAAACCAACCACAACACAATGTCATAACTACATCTCGTAATTACAGAAAATGGATTCCCAACATTTACAAAATGGTCTGTGGTGAATCGTTTGAATGATATTCCATCTAATTTTGATTCCCAACTTTTGATTGGAGGTCTTATAGTCACTGACACGATCTGTTCTCGATCAAGTGTTCCATCATCAACCAGGAACGTCTTATAAACCACGACTTTTCCCTGTTAATAATGAAACATCCATGCTCAGAGACGAATTAGACGACGCCTTGAGCGTAAGTGGCGCAAGTCTCGTAATGAGCAAGATCATCAAGTGTTTTTTTGACTCAGAAGACTGTGGTCCGCTACGAATTGATCATGGAATCAAAGACTAATAAAATATTTCTGAAAAATTGTCCCAGTCCAATTGAAAGACAACTGTTTTCAATAATCAATGGGTTGCTTAATAAGATCGACAAGTGTTTAACCATTTGTGATGTACGTCGTGTGATCATGAATAGCAAACAACTTCGAATTTTCATCACCTAAGATGGAAACATTAGATATATGTTCCTTCTGGTGGTATGGATGTTTGTTAATAGATTTTCAAAACGCGCGTGTCAGACTATGAGTAACTGGAAAAACCGTGTAACTTCCTGTGAGGTTGGAAAATTAATTTCAAGAGTTCTCAACCAAATCTTGTTCCCTAGTACGCCTTACCTACATGGTTGGTTAAAAATACATCGGTCTGTATATTACCTATTGTGACAAGAATTGTCAATACATCCCTTGTTTCTGGTATAGTCCCAACTAACCTCAAGCAATCTAAGGTCATCAACTTCTTAAGAAACCCAATCTTGATCCGAACACATTGAAGAATTACCGGCTCAGTCTCGATAATTTAAATTTCTATCAAAACTTATTGAGAAAGCTGCTTCATACCAGGTAATTAATCAGTGGATGGGAAGAACCTTGGTGAAATTGACCAATCTTCATACAAAAAATGTCACCAGCACTGAAACTGCTCTCTTAAGGTTAAAATGCCATCCCCAACTCATCGATAACAATCAAAATGCTGTCCCTTTTGGTTTTACATGACATGTTTCCGGCCGCTTTGACCACGGTCGCCCATGCTGCTTTTCCCTTCAGAACACTGGAATGTCGTTTGGGTATGAGTGAAATGTGTTCGTTCATGGTACAAACCTCCTTGCAAACCGATTACCAAGGTTTCTTATAAATAATGATTCATCAGTTGAACATTGTTACAATATTCATTACACAGGGTTCCATCATTGGCCCTCAAGCTTTTATATGTACACCAGTCCTATTGGTGATATTATCAGCAAGTACAATATTTGTTTCCACGCTTATGCGGATGATATCCAGCTTTACACCAGTTTCAAGCCAAAAAAGCGGAATGAAATGAAACCTGCTGTTAACATTCTTCGTACTTGCATTCTTGAAATTAATGACTTGGATGGTTCAAAATAATCTACAAGCTCAACAAACAAAACTGAATTATTATGTTGTCATTTGCAAGTCCCATAGTACTGATACTTAACCTGACATTGATTAAAACGCCGTACTGCGTGTATTAAGCCTTCACTTTTGTTAAAACCTTGGTGTTTACTTTGATGCCATTTTCAATATGTCCCATCATGTCAGTAATGTTTGTAAAATTGTTGAACTTTCATAATTCCGTAGATCTCTCTGGCGTATCCGTCAATTATCACACATAATGCTTTGTCAAGCACGCTGTTTCAAGCGCTGGTCCTCTGTCGACGTATTGATTATGCAAACTCTCTTTTAATAATGGTGCGAGTGAAATTGACCTTAAACGCCTCCAGCGCCTCCAAATAAAGTTGCGCGTTTGGTGTTTGCATGCGGACGGGACCAGCCCTCTGTCAGCCCCCTCCTAAGGCCTTTGACACTGGCTTCCTGTTAAGAAAGACTGATCTTTAAGTTGATGACATATTTTTACAAATGTATCCATAAGAATGCGCCTAACCTATCTCACTGATCTTATCAATCTGCCCTGATAGTATTTCAGGCAGTTATAGACAAAGACTAACGCTCGGCCTCTGATGCTACCAGTCTCACGGTTTTTTCGCTCTAAAAAGAAAGTAGGCGATGTTGCTTCAAGACCGCAGCACCCTTGCTTTGGAATGTGCTGCCATCTAGCATAGGGAGTCAACAACAATGTCGCTTAGTTCAAGAAGTGCCTGAAAACCTATCCTTTCCTAGATCTTTGTAAGGCGCTGTGGCTTATGTAGAGCGCCATATAAATGGTGTTCTGTTATTATTATTATTATTCTAATGGCGATGCCTCAACAGAGATTGAGAACCAGAATTGTCCGATCTAAGGTTTCCCTTTCGTAAAGTGGGGCTACCTTAATAATCAGGACACTACCTGTGGTTGTGGAAAACAGCCCCACAGACCAATGGAACACCTCTTGGCCTGCCACTTGCTGGAGCAACAATGCACAAACAAGGCCCTTGCGAAATTCAGTGAGCAGCTCAAGAACGTTGGGTACCCATTCTCTGGCTGGATCATATTTTGAGAATCAGTGTTTGACACGATAAGAAGAAGAACTTTGCGCCATTGAAAGGCATTTTTCCTCACATTGTCGTCGTTGTTTGAAAGTTCATATTTTTTATAGTCGCTGCAACGACCATGTTGAAGAATCTATGCTACCAACATCCAGCCCATAAGACACTAGCTGGTTTCGTCAGATAAATACAATCTCGTGAATATATTAACAATGGAAAATATCTCAAATTGCAATTTGTATTTAAAAGTAAGATTACAGTTCATTTAAATTATAAGCAATTTCTAAACGCTTGAATTAAAAGCACTCATTTAAAAAAAAAAAAAATTATATACAAAGTGATGTTACGGCAACACAATTTCAGGTGATAATAATAAGCGTTTTCGTGTTTGATGTTAGGATCTATATTTCGCATCACATTGTCCCATAGGTCACTTTTTGTATTTTGTTTAATTTCTTCCCGATTACGAACTGGGTTAGTACAAATCCCGATTTTTTTAAGAGTATACCCCGGAGGTAATAATAAGCACTCACTCTCGAACATAAAATCTGCTGGACTGTTCGGGCTACAGGCCCCCTTCATTTCAACAATCGTCCACCTTCATTCATGCATGCCACACAATTTATGAACTTCTTTTCCCAATAAACCCCCCTTTCTCCTACATGATCTTTTTGGACTTTAGAATTTTTTTGTCTGGTACTCCCTATCTCAATGGAGGAACTGCATCAACTTACCCACCAATATCAAGAACAACTATGGACAGACAACCGTTTGGAATGGAATATTCTCACTTTTATGTGCTTTTAAAATGGATACCTTCAACAAAATAGATATCTAGAAATAGCTTTAACATTTTGCGTTCACAATGGTCCTTGAGTATTTCCTCTTTAGTATGCTATTGGACCAGAGAGTATACCAGAAATTCCTCTGCGAAGGTATTATGGCATGCCCACACATTATTAACGGCACATGAAGTGTGAAGTTCCTTTAATTTATAATCTCAAAGAAAATTAGAAGAATAAAGCAAATTCTTTCCCGAAAAAAAATATTTTTATTTTTTGAGTGAAAAAAAGAAAACCTAGACTTAATTTCCCCCATCCGAGCTTATAATTACGACCCTGATCTTATCCATTGCCTATCCTATCGACCCTGACCGATACACCTGGCATTCATTTTGTACTTTAGTAAAACCAATACTAATGTCGAAAACAGCGGTTGCAATGAAATGAATCAAGTGTGGATTGAAGTTTTTTTTTGTGTAATTTTGTAGACGTTTTCATATAGAATTCCCATTTATCAAATGAGGGTATTACAAATTGGATTTCGTCATGCGCTTATGACCTTGTTGCGAGTGGCTTACGTGCATGAAATGGAACACCACATTTGCATCATGGGACTTCTATATTAAACGTCTAATTTTTGATCGTTGAATTTGCCCAGGTTAAAAACGCTTTCATATTATTGCTATATTGATAGCAATGAATTACCACTTCAAGCTATTTATATCCATTTCAAAATTTGAGAAATTTTAAAACACTCTATATTGATAGCAATTACTTAGTTAACATAACGTTCCAATTTACCACAAAACAGGCTACGAATAGTTGGCACACCACCTTATGTGCTCATTTTAGAAAGAAAACAAACAATATCACTGTTAACGGGTAAGGTGTTCCTTCAGGGATAGGCCTTGAAAGTCCTGGTGTAGCCTGCTCGATTTAACTAAAAGTGATTTTAACTTAAATTTATGGAAATTAAGTAATTCTCTGAAAATGTAGTAGGAACTAATCCTCTGATTATGTAGCAAAAACAATCCATGGTCCCAAACCATGTCTAACCAGTTCAATTCAATTTCAAGTTTATTGACATAGGCCTCTGGCCCAAATCATACATATCACATAATAACAGTTAATTTTACCTTGCAGAGGGTAACCAGTGATAGATGTGGAAAAGTGGAGAATAGGTCCAAATAAGGACCAAAATATACAAGTAAACTATGTACTAAATATGCAAAAAAGTGATATCGGCAACCGTTTGTTATAGCATTGTAGCTTTATGGTTATACTAATCTAGTTTGATACTAAATCACGTATTACCATTGGATTACTATTGTACTTTGAAGGACAGCTTTGACTCCAGGACTGAGTCCAATACTGACTTCATTCAAAGGGTTAAGACATTCATACTTAGCACATTAATGTGTAGAATTACACAGGTACATTTTCAGCAAAATACAAAATTCCTTAAAATAACTAAATGGAGAAAGAAAGAAAGATTCAACAAGCTAAGTCATGTATTGCATTTGCCTAGCATGTAGACCGATATAATATCAGCCAAATGAAATCAATGGAGTGTGGAAGGAGTTTTGTTAATTTTGAACCCGCTGAATTTCCATGGGTTAAAAGGGACTAAGCATTAAAGGTACATAATACAACTACCGATAATCTGTAAACGCTATTTATAAGCATGACGAAATTTAGGCAAATTATTAAAACAATCCATTGATATCTGATGTATTGAGCAGTACTCGCCTAACCAAGGGCTTGCAATCAAAGGTTTAAACTAACCACCAACAGGCACTTGCTAATTATCGGACCATCTTCTGCGTTCATTTTAGTTTCATCAAAAAATTTCACTTTACTCCCGGTATTGTAGACCTTCAAGTTAGATGTTGGTGGTCTCGATATTATTCTAATGCCCATTTGTCTTTCAGATTAGTAAAACAATAGCAGTTTGTTTTCACTTTACCGTTTTAAAAATTTAAATTAAAGTTAAATTTTTAACGCAGCTGGTTCGCCTAACGAATAGAAATCGTGATGACGATCGTAACACATATGTTATGTATTCTATGGTTATAAGTCTGAACATGTATTCTATAAAATAATTTTGAAATAAATATGATTAAAATTTTAATTTAGTTTCACTTTCTTCTATATGACATCTTTTCATTATTGGTAAACGATTGAAGATATCAACCTCTACCCAAAATATGAATTCCTAATTTCCCATATCATCCAAGAACCTTTTAAAAATATTTATGTTCCATATCACAAAATTATGAAACGAGACAAACGATAACTAGACAATAAGAAGTTTTGATAGACATCACTTTTATGGGATTATAAATGAATACCTCTCACAAAATTATGAGACGAGACAAATGATAACTAGACAATACGAAGTTTTGATAGACCTCACTTTTATGGGATTATAAATGAATACCTCTCACAAAATTATAAAACAAGACAAACGATAACTAGACAATAAGAAGTTTTGATAGACCTCACTTTTATGGGATTATAAATGAATACCTCTCACAAAATTATGAAAGGAGACAAACGATAACTAGACAATAAGAAGTTTTGATAGACCTCACTTTTATGGGATTATAAAAGAATATCTCTCACAAAATTATGAAACGAGACAAACGATAACTAGACAATAAGAAGTTTTGATAGACCTCACTTTT